>CM076578.1:1191303971-1191569805 GCA_034641835.2 Pinus albicaulis | reverse complement strand
TGAATTTCTTGGATAATTACCATCACCACTCTATTGTCACCTCCCTAATACAATTTTCTGTTTCGTGTTACATTGCACATTAGTTGTGGAAATGAGAAATGGATGGTGATAAGGTCATGTAGCTCCCACATGGACTCCACATCGCTCCAGCAAGTCATCAAAAAGGGTCGTGCATCCAAATTAGCATAGTTCCACACCAACTCGCCACTGCCATGTGGCATCCACAAGGCATTGTCGCGTCGGCTTAGGTGCAGACCCCACATAGCCCTCTATGTTCTGTTTAATGGTGATTTTACATTATTTCTGGTTCCAGACTAATCGGGGGTGTTGTGCCATTTTCCAATGTTGACATGCCTCCATAAATAATTTTCTTCTTTTCCCTCCAAAATTTATTACTCTTGTTTTCTTATTTTAAGTATTATTTTATTATTTTTCCTTAGGAGGCCACTTTTAGGCTGAAATTTCCTCTAATGTATTTTCAAAGCAAGGAGTAGAAGAATCTATGGCCCATTGTCCTAGCAAATGACCACCCTAACCGAAACTAGAGAACATGGATAGAAGGACATTGAAGCTATAATAGATAGATGACAAATGTAATATTTCATTTTTTGTATATGGTCAAAATAGATGAAATCTACCCATGGTATCTGCCCACGGTATTCTCCATTTTTCGAGGTAAAATAATAAAATAAAGCTTCTAGAGAGTCCATCAAGCCTATAAAAAGGGGTAGGAGCTAGGCATTGAGATCATCCTGAGTTATTTATCTATTTTTCCTTTGTTGAGAACTTGGCAAGGTCAGTTCTAGTTTGATCCTAGGGACAAAAACCCCGTGGGAGTAATTTTTCTAGTGGATCCATTCAGAGTCTATGATTGTGCTTCAATGCTGTTATTTCTCATTTGATGAGCATCCTTACATGCCATTGGCGATGGTTTCTTATGTTAATTATTCTAGCATGTATTATTTGTAGTAATTAATTAATAAAGTGGTTGCAGTTCCAGATCCCTTACGTGTTCTCATTTTTGTTGAAGGGTTATGTTAATTAGAACACTGTAGTGTGCTAGATCGGTCAAATGTTTTAATATTTGGGATCTTACAGTGGTATCAGAGTTGTGCATCCTATCATCTCGAGGGTTTATTATATATCAACTTCAAGGAAATATCGTGATCCAGGATTTCAAGAGAAACCAGTTTTCGATGATTTCACCCTAGCTAGAATATCAGCAATTTCGGTGGTCCTCTATTGCCACCCTAATTAGCTCATTATTATTGAATTTTTCCATATTTTATTTCTTTCCAGGGTTCTCTATAAATTATTAGACCACATATTATTTTTCAAAGGGGACATAGACTACCCGTTAAAGAGACTAGAAGGGAAACATAAACAATAGCCTCATCTATGCATCGTTGTAGCAACATTCTGGTTCGGATGAGCATCGACTGGATAATTAACATGTGAATCGTCTTCTCTAACAGTGAGAGCTGAACATGGTATTAGAATATCTTTTGGTGTGGAGGAGAAATTTGAAATTTGAAATATATCTCCAACAAAAACAAATAGATTAGATTTGCAGTTTCTACTAGAGAAAGACTCCACAAGTCTTTGTCCAATGACACTCTCCATGAGACTCATTATTAAATTTAGTTAGACCTATACTTGTATTTGTCACCATCTCCAATGAACAAGTGGCTCCATCAAATTGCATCATCTGTGACGTCACCAAATTGAGTAGAAAATGTTCCACCAAAAAAAGACAAAACTCTTCGCAACTTCTACTATACGTGGCCTCAAAGTAGAAAATCAGAACTCATCCTCCACCAAAACACATACAAAACTCGACCATTAATAAATCATGTTTTCTCCTCTTCATGAACATAACAACAAATTATCCTTTATGTGGACATAATAGAGTATCTTAGCAACATATTTATTGGTTGTTTCTCTTCTATATGGATAGAATCTCTCGTTGTGGCTTCTCCTTTGTGTGCAAACACCTCTGGATTGCAACCTATTATCTTCTTGCGAGAGACAAACTTATAGCTCACCACCTCTCACACCCCCCTTCACCTTCACTCTGATAACACTTGTTGGTATATTTGAGTTCACATAAAATTTGGATGCAAGGAAATAATGAAACAAGATAACAAATAAGCATTCAAACAAGATAAAATATTTATGTAGTAAAACCTTGACAATATGTCAACGAAGCATCAATGGACAAGCTATTGGTATTCTTATTGTTCGAGGATCAAGACTAAAATATTCTCACCCCTAGCTTCCAAAAAAACTAGTTATATATGCCTCTCAAGATATATAGATATATGATTATCTTGGCGTTGTTACATGTGTTACATGAACTTCCATGGTTACATAAACTTCCACTGTTATATGTGTTACATGAATTTCCATAGTTACATAAACCATCACTATTACACAAACCACCAAATATCTCTAAAAAATAATCACTTCCATGTAATTCAATGTTTATACTTCCATACTTGTATGTTAGTCATGTCCCTCTATTCAAGATTATGAAGTTATAAAATTAAAATAAAATATATCATGTGACTATTATGAGTTCTTTTGTTCTTAAATGTCTCTAATGAATGTATTGTTATGGTATAGGCTCTCTCTCAATATAGAATTATGGTATAGAATTATAGAAGTTGAAGTATAATAGCAAGCCTTTGTTTCCAAGACTATCAAACAAGCATTTATGCACACCATCTCGCATTTCCCTCATAAATCTCTACAAAGCAAAATTTGACAAATTTAAGGTGAGTTCCCAAGCCATTACAACAATAATTCAATAACAACAATAGCAATGTCATTTCCTTTATACCATCTCTATTAATAACAACAATGTCATTTCTTTAATAATAATATTATCAACTCCATTGAATTCAAGAAGAACAAATTGAGGCCTTGCAGAGGCTCTGTTGCCTCAGTGGGCTTGTGTTACAAAAGACCGATGGGCATTGGCAACGACTGCAAAGGAGGATCGAGTGATAACAATGGTAGATGCTACTTGCTCTGGTTCCTCAGATGATGTGCCTGGTTTCACTGGCAATCATTTTGGTCATGTGATTTTGCTTCATAGTGTTCGTCTTTGCCCTCCATGATGTCGCATCACTACAAATCCGAAGGTGCTCATTGAAGGCTTCAAATTATACTTCTCTTTTGAGCCTACCTCGTTGTCGCATGAGGTACATTAGCATCCCTAGGGGGGTTGTGTGCCTCAGGCCTATGACGAAGTTGGATGAGGGAGGTTGTGTGCCTCTGAGCTTGTTAGGGTTGTCTTGGGGGTGTCGCGACCTGGTTTGTTCTGTCTATGATATGGATAGATTCTACCTATGAAGCCACACACCTGTGTTGTGGGTTTTTTTTGCGCTTGCCCAAGTGGTATTCATGTTGGGAAGTGTGTTCTATTGTCTGCAATGGCACATATTTGGGGTGGGTCGTGGTGTTTTAACTGTAGTGTTCTGAGAAACACTAGAAAAAACCTAGTATGTGGTTATGTGTTGATGAGGATCCTAAGGGTTGGATCGTGGCTGTGCATCTGAAGCATATAATAAAGAAGTTGGGGATGATGGAACCCTAGCCACCCCTTCCCCTGGTTCATGGCATCCCTTGAGAGACCAATCAAAGTATCTTCTGGTGCTACCAAGGTGCCTTATGGTTTCATTGAGGCATGTTGTAGGATCTTGAAGCGCTTACTTTCCCATTAGAGTATCGTCCAACATTGTTCTTACTTGTTGGTAAAATTACCTTTCGACATTGTTCTTCTTTTTTGTCAAAGCATCTTCCTATGCTATCTAGGTGTCTTAGGGTTTCAGCCCCATAATTGCTACAACCCATTTGAGTCTATGTATGGACCTTGCACCCTTTTTTTTCTTTTAGATTATTGTTGGGGTTTGTTGACCCACATTATAATGTTTGGTTGCCCATTGCCTGTGCTATATCTGGTGCTCCCTATGGGTTTCTTTGGTGGGCCTATGTGCCCTATTATTTAGTTATTTTCACCATTTATGTAAACAACTTTCATTTTAATGAAAATGCTATTTTTTTCTTTTTGAACAAAAAAATACACAACAATGTCAGTTCTTTAATAAAATATGATCAAGTCCACTGAATTTAAGATTTGAATATATATATATATATATATTTCGGTTATTTTCACCATTTATGTAAACTGTTTTCATTTTAATGAAATATGTTGGTTTTTATCCTTTTGAAAAAAAATATACACAAGAATGTCATTTCTTTAATAAAAAGATGATGTATTGAGTTGAATTTAAGCTTTCAATATATATATATATATGATTTTTTAGTTTAAGATTACAAATTTTGAAATAATGTCTTCGGGGTCTTGGATAACGATGATCGAGTGTTCTGTTAAAGCACTCCTTGATGTGAAGTCACCGGTTCAATGATATATTGGACATGTTGAAGATGTAGTCTTTCCAATCTTACAAATAAAATGAAAAATTGAAATAATAAAAATAGAAATTTAATGTGTTCCAACATTATCATAACCTTGGAAATACTTAATTTCATGTGTCCGCTTTTATTTAACAAGATGAAACATCTATTACTTTGTATAATAAAATTAAATTGTTTTTAATTTTATATATAGATTTTCTCTAAACAAAATAATACAAATATTACTTCATCTCAAAATTATAAATTGTTTGAATAGATCATATAATTCCAATTCTTTATTTTAAATGTTACTTGAAATTTTATAGAATTGGTTTATACTAAACTAAAATTAAAATATTGGTTCATATGTTCCAAGATAATGATTTTCAATTAATTTGATATTTAAAAACAAATACATGTCATTTTCCATATGAGGCTTGCCAAAATCAAGCTATAAGATCTTTTAGTCCCAAAAAATAAAAATTTAAATGATCAACTTATTTGATTAGTATTAAGCATGTATTATGTATACACATCAATAGATTGACAATTATTAATGTTTTTACTTTTTTCACTTTAATGTTACCCAAAAAAATGTGTATATATCATTTATGTGAATCTCTCCAACACCATTTTTATTTTTCATAAATAAATAAATTGTATTAATTTCCAAACACAACTATAATTGTAAAATATCAAAACACTTTTGAAAAAAGTAAAATTTAATCCATTTCCTTAACTAAAATTGCAAGGAAAAAACCAATATCTACACATTCTTATAAAAGTAATATCTCTTTTCGAAATGTCTCAAAAATCCTAAATCATATTGATGTGCCCCACGCAACAATAAAACCAGCCAGATTCGTCTAACTCTGGATCTAACTTGTGCCAAGAGAGATCAAATTTCTTCAAGTATAAATCCCTTTTAAAGTGCAAAATATAATATGTAAATAAATTGATATCCACATAAATGAGTTAACATAGATATTCAAATTAGTTAAAAAAAATATGTTGAAATATTTTAATAAAATATAAAGTTTAAACATATTTCTAAGACATATTTTCTACTTCTAATTTCTTTAGATGAAATTATATTATATCATATGGACAATTAATTGATATCCAAATAAATGAGTTAACATTGATATTCAAATTAGTTAAAAAGCAATTGTGTTGAAATATTTTAAAAAAATATAAAGTTTAAACATCTTTATAAAACATATTTTCTATTTCTAATTTCTTTAGATGAAATTAAAAAAAAATATATTATGTCATATGGACAATTAACTAAACATATATAGCATATTAGTTTTTGTTTTCTATTATAGCTAATATTACTTTTCTATTTAGAAAGTAGTTTATTTTTAATTCACAAATGTATCACTCATAACATTGATAAACAAACAAACTTTCACATCTTCCAAAAAAACAGCAAAAAAACTTATAACATGGTTTCTTATTCTAAAAAATAATACATGCTTTTTTATTCATACTAGATATTAAAAAAAATAGAAAAATGAAATAATATACCTCCAATCAATTTCCAGAATTTAACCATCATTTATCATTAATCACAAATACATCAAAAATGTTTACACCAATCAAACTGTATCAAGTTTACAATGTACATCTGTATTATTGGATTAATATCAATACTGTGGCATTGCATAATGAATTGCAAATGTTATTTGGAAAGGTTAGTGAAAGAAATTTACTTTAAACATTGATAAACGCACAATAACCAAGTTAAATCTCAGAATTTCAATCTTAATACATACTTTTACACAAAAAAAAAACTAAAAAATACTATCTGTATCATGGCCACTCCCAATTACAAAGGAACCCAATAAAGAAATCTATCTTTCTGCACTTCCAATGATGCCAATTTTAGCATTTGATATTTGTTTGTAAAGTGGATCAAAGGATGCAATTTACCTGCACAGTTCCTTGATTTTCATCTTCGAAATTGTGGTTTGTATGTAAGGTGGATCAAAGGAGATGAAAGTTACCTGCACGGCTCCTTGCCTTTCATTTTCTAAATTTTCCTCTATCAAGGTTCAGGGAATTTTGAGTGGCATTAGTTACCTTATAACGTGTTAGAAATTCCAACTTATTTTCGAGTAGAAGGAAGAATAGAATTATATGGTTCACCTGGAAAAAAAATTAATAGATTTATCTGGTTCACGTGCCAAAAAACAAATAATGTGTTCCTGGAATTGATCCATAAAACACAGACAAACAGGGAAAGAGAACCCTAAATAATGAGTTCCGGGAATTGATAGCAGGAAAAACCCCAACATTGGCAGAGTTATCTACACATTTGTTCAAATTCACTGGGCTATACAGGAACCTTTGCAAACCAATATTGCAAAAAAAAAAATGCATTATTGAAAAACTGCAGCTAAATATAAATTCCTACACAACAAAGAAGCTTAAAAGCTTATGGAGAATCAAGATCTGGGGCACGCATATATATCTTTGTGTCTGTAATCTCCATTTTAATGCATCTTTATGATTACTTCCTGAAGTCTCCATTGACACCTTCAGAAAGAAATGACCGGACTAGGCAAGTCAACAGTTCAATATCTACCCACTAACTTAAACGAAAACGGATAGGAAAAGCCATACCTGAAAACAAGAACAAGTGCAAATTTTAGAGATTACTGGTGTCACGTTGAAACCCTTACCTTGGTTGTAGTGGTAAGGGTTTCATCCTATCTATATCCCTCAATAAATAGCAAAAATCTTGAAACAAAGAGAAAATTAACACTTATTAACTCAAAATGGAGGAAAAACAAACCATGCTGTTAGGAAAATCATCGAATTTCTCACCAGTAGCACGACTAGCTTTGCCTCGCAATCGGTACCGAAATTCCATTCCCAAAACTTTAATTGGAAAAGATAGAATAATATGAACACTGGCATGGAATGAGCCAAGAGGGTATAGCTATCAGTGGCAGATCAACGAAAGGAAACACAAACTGTCAAGTTCCTTCAATGAATTCATTGCGAAATTAAAAGGATGTTGGGACAACTTTGCTCAGAAACAGAGCAGAAGCGATCGATGTGATTTGCCAAGTATCGGTCCTGTTTTTGTCCTGTCAAATACAGAGCAAGATCAAAATAACTCGAATTACCACTCTATACTCATTCGGAAAGATAGGGTTTATTCAATTTCTTGGCTTAAGGCCTTATTTCCAAGATCCATTTTCACCTCAGACCAATCTTTTGGGGATTTTGGTCCGATCAACTGAAGAAACTTGTTCTCTACCTCATCGATGCTGTACCACTTAGCTTTCGATGCAATCTTCCATTTTTACACCAGTTTGTTAAAAAAATCGGTTACCTCTGAGTTTATCTGATGGAGTCCCACATCGAGCTCGATCTGAGCGTTCGAACTCTGCGTCTTCAACTAATACGCAGTTCCGCCGAGGGCGTCAAAATCACATAGCATTATTAAATTCTTGGCGCCGAAACTGCTTTTGAATTTTTGGGCAGGTTAATAGCTTGATGCGTAACTGCAGTTAATGGAGGTGGCTAAAATACCCATGAGGGCGGTAGCGTTACTATGCCCATAGCATGGCCATGTATGGTGGCAGGGTTGGCATAAGAGCATTAAATGCCTTATAGCAAGCTCGATATCGATGAACGGAGGCGTGTCAAAATGCATATCAAACGGAGGAACGTCGGAGGAATGCCGGCATGTGTCGGGAGTTTTACTGGCTGACGGAAGCCGGGCAATATGCATAGCATTATTAAATTTCGCGTCAACAAACTTTTTTGGAATTTTTAAGGTGTTAATACTGATGATGCGAATCACACAATGGAAGGGCTGTAAACAGCCTCATGAGGGCGGTAGTTGCTACTATGCCCATAGCATTGCCATGTATGGGTGTAAGGGTGGTTGGCATAAGACATTAAATGCCTTATAGTGTCTCAGGCGCATATCAAACGGAGGCACGTCTGAGGAATGCCGTAAATGGCCTGGGAGTTTTTCCTAATGACTGTCGGGGCACCGCCAAATAGACTACTCCATAAATTTGTCGACATTTTTCTTTTTTTCAGTGAGAAAAATACTTTGATTTATCTTCAAGCATTACCACCTGTGCTCTGAACGCCATTGTTCGAGCATTTTATTTTATCATAATTAAAATTGAAATAATTTCACTCATTAAAAACCATCTTGATTCAGATCTGGTTCGGGAAATTGAAATTGAAATTGAAATTGGAGAAAAAACTCCCTTCCCTATGTGTTTTAAGTAAAAAACTCCCGGCTCTTGATTCACTTTTTTCTTATTATGGGTTTTAAGTGATTATATATATAATTTTATTTTTTAATCCCAATTTTGAGTCACATTGCTTCCAAATCGGGTACCCAATCTGCACAAGAGAATGGGTTTGGTTCGTGCTTTCTCTGCTTTTTTCGATGCAGGGGATACCCATATTTCTGAATGCCACTGTCCAAACGCTTTTATGATTCTATTTATTTTATCATAATTAAAATTGAAATTATTCAAAAAAAATTAAGTGAATCGCTGGCTAATAATATATCTATAATAATCCCCAATAAACCTATATTCCTTGGCCTGCCTCTAGAGGGATTTTCATAGGCTCCCACCTGTGAGCATTCCTCTCATGATGATTGCTTTGCATATTTATTTAATATATACCTCACAACAGCTAGTTTGTACTTATAATATCGGTTTGTATCAACGTATTTATTGAATTGCGTTTGAATAAGATTTATTTTTGAATTTAAAATATATATATATATATATATATATATATATATATATATATATATAAAACAATTTTAAAATCTACTTCATCACAAATTAGATGTAAAAAATCTCAATATTTTTAAAATATTATATATTACTATTCTTACAAATTGAATATTTTTGGATTTTGCAGGTCTATTTCCAGATTGACGACCAGGGATGATTCCTGATTATATGTTTATTCAAAAAGAAATATGAATGTAGTTAAATAATTATTCTTTTTTTTCTGTAATAATGTGAGTTTTATGTACATACAAGTATTAATAAAAATATTTTTTTTTTCTGGGAGAGGTAAAACCTCTTTCAAATACTTTAGGGAGTATGGAGCCCCATTCTCCTTAGAGTAGTGTAGCATTTATTGTTTCCATGTTTTTATTGAACTTATACATATCAAAATACATTTTAGGTATACACATTTAAATATAATTATATTTAAATTATTTATTTTATATTTCAGTTCATTAAAAAAAGGTAGGGAATTTTTATATACATGCAAATTATATAATTGCACATATAAAATAAAAACACTAAATAATTTCATAAAATCTCTTTTCTCTTTCTCTTTTTTTTTTTTTTTTGAAAAAAAGAAATTTTGTTTTTGTTTTTTTTACCTTGAGTTTCCTTCTTCTTTTTTTTCTTTATTATATTATATTTTTTCCTTTTTTATTCTTTATATTATATTATATTAAGTTGTTTGGTAGATTAAATTTGTATGTTGATCCGAAATTGTATGATGCTGATTTAATTGAATTTGCATATGTGTAGGTGGCTTTTATATAATGTTTGTGCATTCCATAGAAATTTTAATTTCACTAATTTTTTTTTCAAATTGTATGTTGTGTTGGAGCATTTGAAATGATGTTTACTTTATGTTTGTATGTGCTTCTTATGTTTGTATGTTGTTAATGCAATGGCTTTTCCCATAGATCAGAATGATTTGGTTTGAATGTTTGGCAATGGTTTGATAGATTGAATAGAATGGTTTGAATGTTTTGGCAAATGGTTTGATAGATTGTTTTGGCAATGGTTTGATAGATTGTTTGTATGTAAGTTGTTTTGGCAATGCTGATCTGAAATTGTATGATGTGCCTTATTTATTTAACTGAATTTGCATGTGTATGTGTGTGTAGGCTACTTTTATATAATGCTTGTATTCTAGGTAGTAATTGTATTGTGTTTGGTAATTTCAATTATTTATTTCAAATTGTATGTTGTTTTGAGTATTTGAAATGATGTTTACTTTATTTTTGTTTGTGTCCTTTGAAAATTTGTATGTAAGTTGTTTTGGCAATGGTTTGATAGATTGAATTTGTATGTTGATCTAAAATTATATGAGATGGCTTATTTATTTAATTGAATTTGCATGTGTATGTGTGTAGGTGGTTTTTATATAATTCTTGTATTCTAAGTAGAAATTGTATTATGTTTGGTAATTTCAATTTTATTTTTTTCAAATTGTATGTTGTGTTGAGTATTTGAAATGATGTTTAATTTATGTTTGTATGTGTGCTTTGAAAATTTGTATGTAAATTGTTTTGGCAATGGTTTGATAGATTAAATTTGTATGTTGATCTAAAATTGTATGATGTGCCTAATTTATTTAATTGAATTTGCATCTGTATGTGCTTGTATGTGGCTTTTATATAATGCTTGTATTCTAGATAGAAATTGTATTATGTTTGGTAATTTCAGTTTTGTTTTCAAATTGTATGTTGTGTTGAGAATTTGAAATGATGTTTACTTTATGTTTGTATGTGTGCTTTGAAAAGTTGTATGTAAATTTTTTTGACAATGTTTTGATAAATTGAATTTGTATGTTGATCTAAAATTTGTATGATGTGTCTAATTTATTTAATTGAGTTTGCATGTGTATGTGTGTGTAGCTGAATTTTATGTAATGCTTGTATTCTAGGTAGAAATTGTATTGTGTTTGGTAATTTCAATTTTTTATTTCAAATTGTATGTTGTGTTGAGTATTTGAAATGATGCTTACTTTATGTTTGCTTTGAAAATTTGTATGTAGATTGTTTTGACAATGTTTTGATAGATTGAATTTGTATGTTGATCTGAAATTTGCGTGTGTATGTATGTAGGTGGTTTTCATAATGCTTGTATTCTAAGTTGAAATTGTATTATGATTGCTTTGAAAATTTTTATGTGAATTTTTTTTGGCAATGTTTTGATGAATTGAATTTGTATGTTGATATGAAATTTACATGTGTATGTATGTAGGTGGTTTTCATAATGCTTGTATTCTAAGTTTTTATTCCTCCCTTCCACACAACGCTTATATTCTTCCTTTCCTTAATCCTCCTAGTTTCCCCCACCACAAGGTTTCATTAAGCTCAATTTTGATGGCGCCTTCACAGGAAACCCTAGACTAGCTAGCTATGGAGGTTTCTTTAGGAAATGTTGTGGTCAAATTATCCATATATTTGCAAGTAAGTTGGGTTTCATCACTAATAACGTATTTTTACTATGGCGCTTAGAACATGGCCTTTGCATAGCATTAATCAATGGCTATCATCAGCTCCTCATCAAAGTAGAATATTTTATCATCATATCGATTTTGAAGAAAATACAATGTGGAACATCTCTCTCAAAAATTTCTAGCAGTTGGTGCATCTAAGCTCACCCATCCAAAGTAGCATCCTTGCTTTGTTGTATTCAAGCTCCCTTGTTGCCCCATATATGTCGATCTGGAAACAAAATTTCATACAACCTAGAAACTATGCCCTGGACTCTAGGATCCCTACATTATATACTCCCTGGACTCTGTTAAACTCTAACTCTTTTGAGACTCAACTAGCCCTGGACGAACGACCTCTAATGGAGGTGGCAGGGGATGGAAATAGACTCAAGGGAGGGTCTTATCTCGCCATGACACCACCCTCATCCTGCGTATAAAGAAAAAATTGTAAGTAAAATGACGAACCATTATATCACGTAAGGTGGGTTGATTGTGAAGTATGATGACCAAGATTTTACTGGTGAGGGCATTATATCTAGGGGAATACAAGCGTGTTAGAAGATTGGAAACATGGCCAGATGTCTGATGGTTTCCTGTGGCCCTAAATGCCATATTACATTCATCAACGTTAGGCACCCATAGTGGGGGAGAAATCCTGAAATGTAGTGGAGAGGCTAGTTGAGTCTCAAAAGAGTTTTAGGTTGAAAAAATTGCAACATATACTACAAAAAATTAATTTTAATGAAGGTTGAGAGATCATGGAAATAAACCATATATTCTCTTGAATTATCATATTTTATCACACAATATATAATAGTAAGATGGTTTCCTCTTCTTAGTTTCATGTTGAGTCACTAACATATTACAATAGCTTAATTGGGGAAGAACAACAAGACAATGAAATTCCATTTATATAACTTGATGTAGATTATTTACCTTGAACAAAAGGCTCGTCGAGGGGAAAATATTTTCATAAAATAGCTAGTACCACAAGCCTATTAGTTTTAGAACAATGTATTTATAGATTAAATGTATATTTTTTATACACCAAGGGAGCATATTACCGTTAAGGAATTGAAGTATATTTAAGTAATCAAAGGGGGTCTACAAATCTAACACAATAGGCATATAAATTATTCTAGTCCTTGAATCCTCAAAGAAGGAATATGTTACTAGAAACATGTTTGGTGATAGCTCAACTTGGAGTAATAAAATATCCGTGTTGAACTTCTATGTCATCAGCCGGTAATTATTAGCCTCCAATGGTTTTTTTGGTCAATAATCATTGTTTTCCTAGCAGCAAAACCAACCCCATTATTTTTCCGACAACACCACACCTAAATATTGGAGAATTATTTTTCCAATGCCCTCAAAGTAGTGGATACAAAAGGGGCCTTAGAATGCAAAAATGAAGCTTCCCATCCCACCACATGCACTAAATCTTCTTCATTATGATCTCAAGGCTCCTAAACTTGAGTTTTCTCTTGTAAATACTATATTGGAGTGTAAACATTTGAACTATTGTTGTATGGACATAAATACCTAATATGGTTTAGATTACCAATTTCAGTTAGAACCTATCCAACCAAATAAATGTTGTATAAAACAAATAGATTTTAATTTTTTTCATCTGTGTAATTGGAATGGGGCCATAAAGATAATTTCAAGAAAAATAAATATATTGTACTATTTTGGAGCTTTCAAGTGTGTTTGTATTCATAATCGTGCAAATGATTGGCAACAACATTTTCTTTCTAAGATCATATTTCCAATCTCATTCAAGTGGAGAGCCTTCAAAAGATTGTAAGAAAAAATGAAATGAAACTGATATTTTAGAAGGACTGCAACAACTAGAAATATATTTCCATGGAATATTTTGTGATACCTATACACACCTCCAATCTCAATCAATCCCTATCATGGGATATTTATTCCTCCATGATTTTTTTAATGAATTTTTTTTTTCTAAGTTGTTAGAGTTTTCCCAAAGAATTAAACTAAAATATTCCCTCCACTTCCTTATTTAGTATTAAATTCTCTAGTATTTGGCTCCCTTTTTTACTCTACCACCCAATTTATCACATGTTTTATATAGTGCCTCTTTGGCTTCACAATAAAATAATTTGTCCAATATATCTCTAATAGAAGCCCAAATTTAAACCAACAAACTATAAATCTTGAATACATTTTTATCCTATCTATGTCTACATTATCATATGCTTACTTTAGTGAATGCAATCTGAATTGTAGATCCTTGGATTAGATGAATTAATTTGACATCACAGAGTGAAATATTTAGGGTAAAATTCATATTTTTTAAGAAATTATCTATATTTTCTCAATCTCAAGGTGCTAGATAGATACTCGAGGCATTTAGTTATATTCTTGGAACTCAAGGATTCCTTTGCAACTATATTGTGGCATTGATTTATAAGTATGTAAAGGATTTATTTAATCATTTTGTTTTTTGGATGTCGATATTTGATTTTATGTTTTTGTGTTATTTTATTTTAAATATTAAATTAGTGATTTGTGCTTGATTCCATTCTCTTTCTCTCTATTTTCAAGTTTAGACTAGGATGACTATAAAGCTTTTGGAACTCTAACAATTGCTACATTTTATCTTATCATGGGGTTTAGGTAACTTGAACAAAATATATTATTTCCAACCTAGGATGCTAATACAGGGTGGAATTTAATTGAATTATTTATCAACCAACAAAATAATTGTAATAAGAATAGCATAATGACAAAGTGTGGTGTGTAGTTGAAAAGATGAAAGAAAGAGGATTTTTATGTTTTTCTATCTTTTGGAGGTAGGCCAACCTAGGATGATAATAAAGGTGGAATTTAATTGGATTATTTATCAACCAACACAATAATTTTAGCAAGTGTATTATAATGGAAAAGTGTGATGTGTAGTTGAAAACTTATGAAAATAAAGAGGGTTTCCATGTTTTTCTATCTTTTCGAGGTATGTCATTTTATTCCAACCTGGGATGCTCATCTAGGGTGAAATTTAACTTGATTTATCTAACACAATCATTGCAATAGTTGTAGCATGATATCAGCATGTGGTGCACAGTTAATAATATCAAAGGAAAGAGGTATGTTGTGTTTTTCCTTCTTACAAAGGCATGCCATAAAATATACATGGATCACCTATATTCCCTCACCTTTCTAGCCTATTATATGAAAACAACATAATGTTTTAAAGAGCCATCCTTGGTTTAGTGGTCCAAGTCAATATTCCAAAGCCTCATTGTCCCTATTTAAAGCTCATCATAGAAATTTGGATGTTGTATTGGCCCTGGAACAAAAGAAACTACTTAATGAAAAGACTTTTATTTTGTGGCATAAAAATTTCAATTCATCATCGTGACTACACTGGTATCTGTTGATAGAGTGATGACTTCTTATCATATATGAAAGGTAGTCAATTTAACAAGTAGAATTTTTTTTAGCATGATGTTGACAACCGCTAGAATGTTGTGTGGTGATAGAGTTCGGGCAAGGCTATCATACCTTATATGATTATGCATGTCCTTTTGAGAAGATATTATATGTCATTGAAATAAATTTATCTCCAAAAAAAAGTAGTCATATGAGAGGATCGATTGTCGTAGATCTCGTGTAATGATATTATTTTGGCTTAATACCACTCTTGAATTGTATGTTCTTAATGATTTAGGTAAATCGATAAGGTACTTACCTTTGTAACATGTAATTTCTTGGATGTAAACGTAATTTTTTCTTGTTAAGATAAAAATGTGGGTGTGCAACATTCTCCATAAATTATCAAAACGACCAGTGTGCTAAGAATCAAGCTACATGACTAAAAGTGTCATCTAAGAGAACTTGATGGAAATCAACAAAAATTGGTTCAAAAAACTATAAACTTGAAATTTGCACAACCTAGTGTTGAATTACCTATATTGATATCTTATAGGTCATAGGTATGCTTGGATAAAAATCACAATTTTTAAGTGTTGAAAGGCCGATCGATAATTGAAGCAAGGTCAAGCAATATTCCAAGTGGTAACAAAATGAGTAAATTTTTTGTATTTGTGTAGGGGGGAACTAAAGGATGCATGACTAATACAACATTCATGATAAATTCAAAGAAGTTTCCATAGTAGGTGCCACCTAGATGATTCACAGAAGTAACCATTTCAAGTAATTCTTAGTTGAACCACTTAGGGAAATACATTATGCCATATACATCAAAATGAAGATGTAATGGTTTTGCAAACAAACACATACTATCACCAAATCAAATGAAATATTGTTTATTTTCGAGTAGCTCGTAGTGTTGCTCCATGGTTACCTACAATTATATTTTTATAAGTTCATGTGCATAATATGACATCTACAACCACACAATTTGAACTAAATATCATAAGATAAATCTTGAAATGCCAGAGGACATGAGAATTATCATGACTATTCCATGATCCTTCTATTATTCAGGAGTGGTGACACTAAAGAGGCCAAAGTTTGTAATTAGTGATATTGTATCTTCTCCAAAGCCATTGAAATGGATGTGAATTGAGCTAAGTCATTTGTTTTCTATAGAATAGTATCACAACACTAGAAGAACATGATTTCAAAGTTTATCCCTTTTCCTTGGCCCCTTTTGAGGAAGCATATTGTTATTTGGGTTTCCAGTTGAAGCCCTCAAAGATATAGAGTGAAGTTGTAGTTGTAACTTGTGGCTCATTTACAACATCAAGAAGGTCAATTGTTAGGTACATATATGGATCTCTATGGATATCAAGGTGGAACTCATGAAAAGCATCCTCTTCTCCATCCTTGTATTTTATCTTTGAGTAGCATGCATCCCCAATTATAGTATAAATAGAATTAGGAATGAATGGTTCTCTTATCATTGTAAAGGAAACAAGAAGTGAAGGGGCATTCCATTGGTTAATTGGAATGACCTATCAGAAATAGTCCAAGGAACAACATGATTGGGGTATAAAGCACATATCACTTTTATCAAAGGCCTTGGTTCGAAAGGAGGAACATAAACTCATTATTGAGAGAGATATCTCACAAGAAATGCACAAACTCAAGAATGGATCAAGATACATAAAAAATCACATAAAGGGGGGTTGGAAACTACTCTTTAAGAGAGATATTTTGCTATAATATTTATAAATATACCCATAAACCAAATGCAACTATATAAGTTGATTGAAATGCCTAGAAAATCTTACAAAATGGGTTATTCAAACTCATCATAAAGAGAGGTCTCTAGTAAGAAATATTGACCAAGATAATAAATTTAACGCATATGGAGTGATGAATTAGAAAGGATAATAAATTACAGAAATGGATCTATTCATTTTGGAAATATTTGCTAGAGTATTTTTTGTGATTAGAATATGCCTATTCTGGTGTGTGAGAATGGCGCAATGGTTCATTTATGTAGGGATCAAGGATATGGGAAGTATCAGGACTTTGATGTGCTAAGGGACTTTAAATATTTAATGTTTTTCAAGACTACCATATCTTAGAAAATTTGGTTTTATCGTCAACCCACTTATCAATGGATAAACCTAAACCATTCAACAAATATCTAGATATTTGAGGGGGGATGGTTGTTCAATGGCATATTTTTACTAGCCACTTCATCAATTTTGGGATTAGGCTTGTCAAGGAGGAGGATACACTTTGGTAGAGTGTCTACCCCATATGGGGTGCATACTTAGTGAATTTTGGTTATCACTTATAGTAATCAATTATAAAAAACCATCATAATCCTTGGTGGGTTTGAATTTGGAAGTTCTAGGCACCACCAAAGGTGATACCCTTTTCATGGTTGACACTCAATAACAAAATATTAACTTGGGATGAATTGTAGTGCAAAGGCTAGTAGGATCCCAACTATTGTCCATGGTATGTGGAGGGTATAGAAACAATCTCTCATTTATTCCTGAATTTCTCATGCTTGGGGAAATATAGAGTTATGCAACTAGGTTAATGGCCTCTGAGCCTATTTTGGATGGTTAAAGGTTGGAGGTGTAGCGTTCGAAAATTTTCTTGAACAATAAAAATACGTGATAATAGAGCTCAAAGTCTCCCTCTTCACATCATATGGTTAATTTGGCTAGCCAAAAATTCAGTGGATGAAAAAGAAAAAGAAAAATCCATACCAATCAATTAAAGATTAATTTCCAGACGGAACAATAAGGAAGAAAATGAAGGCCCCTAAGTTCTAGTTTCCCTAATCAGGGCCCTTGGAAAAAGCATGGTATACCTTAATGAATTGTCAATAGATAACCCATGGTAGAGTGACACTGATCAAGTCCTCCCTCTCATGAACAATGTCAAAATAACATTCTTATTAGGATTAGGGAGGAAGGAAAACAATAAAGTGGAGCTAACGGTAACTTCTACACTTATCTAGGACGGTCCCAACTATTTTCCATAGCATGTGGAGGGTACAGATAGATTTTATTCTCACATTAGTTTTGTTTATCCTTGATGTGTTTGCCATGGTTAACCCGTCAATTTATTAGTTTAACGCATCTAGATTTCGACTTCATTGATATATTAATGTAGTTATTTATTCAACCCAACCATATTTTCTATGCCTCCTTAATTTAATCCACATATGCCTTGCTTATTACATGCATCTATTTATCCAATCATTTTAGTTGTTTATTGAATTAAACTCCATCATTGTTATTGTTATCGATCCCTCCATCATTGCATGTCCATTAGTTCGTTAAAAATGTCTTATCTGATGTTTGATTAGTTTTAATTTTTCTATGTGATTCAATGTTTTATTAAGTCTTATGTTTTAAAATGGATACAATTTATAGAATAAACAAAGAAAATACAAAATGGTTGAAACACATTAAAAATTTTATGGATTTAAGTTCACCTTTTTAAGGTTACTAGTCCTATATTTTAAGATGGATACCAATTTCATTGGCATGTAATAAAAATTAGAGCATATACAAGTATATCAAGCTAGGAAAGCATGATATTTTTAGCTCCATGAAGATAGAAGAGCTAGTCTAGTGCCATTGGAAAATTTTCCTTATATATAAGAATAAAGATAACTACGCAAAAAATCTTCCAGAGGAAAAAAAAATGTATATCTTAAAGATAGTTATATGGATGAAATAATGGTAAATCATGACTCAAACTCAAGTCCATTAGCAATGGTTGTTCTTGGTATCCTCAAACTGAAACTTAATGCCAGCATAATGAGGGGTTTTAAACGAATGATGATCTACATCATCATCATCTAGACCCTTAATGTCTTGATGTACTTATCTTGATATACTCACATATTCAATAAAATATCTAATAATTGAAAAATAAATATAACATTTTTGGTTGTGTGCTCATGTTTTGAGTTGTTCTAATTTTGTAATATTTTCTTGTATTAACATTTTTGCTATTTTTTCTCTATGATTTGATTTTTTAGAGATGTTGAAATAGTATACCCTGTTCCTTCACGTTTCAAAAAGAATATTCTGAATTTATAGTGACTTAGGACTATATTTTAAATCCACCATTAGGGTCATATCCAATATAAAATACATTAATCAAAATTTACAGGTGAAAAGTATTCCATTTACATAAGAAACATGTATTTTTCTAAACAAATATCAAAGAATTTCATCTATCATACCCATAAGAAGAAAAAGAAAAAAATAACTTCCAATTTTATTTTCTTATTAGACCTCAAGAAAAAAAGTGACATGTGGTAATTCATAATGGTAATGTTAACTTACCTAAGAAATGGAAATGTCACAAAAGTTGGATTTCACAAAGCCTTTAGTTAGTGATTACAAAACCAAATCTAGGTGAGTTCGGGCTCAAATTAGGATAAATTTTAATGGAGGAAAACCAATAGCCATTGAAATAATTCTTAAACGACTTGTTAGTATGAGTAAAAACATTATTAGAATTAATGTTTGTCGATTCTCCCTTGTTTAGTTATTCAACTAGTACCATAATCAATTTTTAGCAATGTAGGGGATAGAGAACTAAATGTCAAAAGGGCCTTAACCAGTTAACACCTATTTGTCAAAGTCCACATATGAGTAATTATTACCTTGTCAATTTGTGTTAGACGAACTCTAAGATGTATGGAAAAAAACTAAGATGATCAGCTAAGGTCCCTACATAATATCCATCATATACAGAAGTTGTAAAACTCAAAACAAATCTAGTGTTGGATTTAGAGGCAACCATCCAAGAGTGAGCAATATCGAGTTATAGTAGCATAAAGCGAGCTCACGGGAAAAACATACAATGATGTTTCCTAAGTTAATTGAAGATAGTAATATTTTTAAGCCCAATAAATGTTTAGAAAAAAACCAACAAACACATGCCATTAAAAGGAAAATAACTTGAAGCATTGACATAATAAGGAAAATGAATAAATTGTATCTAGTTAGAGTGCTTGGAAGGAGAAAATGTTGACATCCCCAATAGAGTTAAATATTGTGACATGTGTGCTCTTCATGAGTAAGATGTATAAATGTGATAATAGCAAGGTACCAACAATCACACCAATGAATCTGGGATGGATATATTTCAAACAATTATTACGTATGTATGTGATGATGGAAAGGTACCAATAATTCCATTACCTTCGTTGGTGTGATTGTTGAAGGTGGAATGAACCCTTGAGCCTTGAAGAATGTAGTTTACCCTAAGTTTCATCCTCAAAATGAGGAAAAATGCATGATGGGTTCAAAAAAAAGAGGCAAATCAAGCCTAATAAATTAGTTTCAAGTAGACTAAATTGAAAATAAAATTACCATTCTTCCATAGCATGAATTTCCCCAATTAATTAATTTCATTTACAAAAACAAAAGACTTGATGCTAAAAATAATAGAAATTTTTAAATTCCCCTGATCAGGGTGCGATCTTGGTATTGATCCCTAGGTTGGATCATCATTAAATCATTAAAGGAGAGGCCTTGTGGCCTGCAAGATAGGCTGGCTAGCATCAAGTTTCTAATGGATGGAGGCGGTGAAGGCCGTGTGTGAAGGACATGACTCAATTCACGAGGGAGACATCATACGGTAAGTGGGGTATAATGGAATGGAGGCTCCAGCCAGTTGAGTTTATATGCTGGTTGCTGGTATTGTGAGCATATCTGCGTGGTGAGAATCAGCAGGACCGGTGTCGATAGGAGCGACGGACCGGTGAACCATGTTTCTGACACCCAACCGTCAAGGGTATGTTGTTTTGCTCCTTTACTATCTGTCTCCCGAGTAAGGAAATCAATGGCAATTGCATGCTTTGGGTTTGCATTGGAATAGTTTTTGGGTGTAATGGCTAGCCACATAATTTTTACGACACCTGCGTCGAAAAATTTGGGAAATCCCGACAGTAGTCCTTGGGTAGGGGTGTGGGTCATAATCATCGTCGCAACATGGGAATTCGGCTTATGAATTACTTGTTACGAATCATTGATAATATGATGTATTTTTGTATGGTTCTCATTACTATCGCAGACACAGGGTCTAGACAAGATTTCAAGAGCCCAGTTGGGGGCACACCGGAACATTGCTTTGTCGCTTACCGAACCGCTACAAGGAAGAGGATGTTGATGGTGCGTGCAAAGATCATAAAGGAGGAATCAGAGGCGGAATGCAGGAGGAAAACCTAGAAGCGAGGTGCTCAAAAATAGAAAGGAGAGCCCTCCTCCCAAGTGCCGAGGAGGTCGGGCCACAAACCTCAAGCCAAACATATTAAGGATACCGCTCAGGCATACGCTCAAGAGATTTTGTGTCAAGTTAGGAAATCAATAACGAAGTGGGAGGAGGCCTTCACTCACCAAGCAGAAGAAGAAGATGCAGTTCTGGAAGGAGAAATTATCGTGCCCGACCCGGGCAACACTATAGGCAGAGTTTCACAGTACTAGAAAACCCTTCATCTGTATTGGAGGATAAAACATTTGGTGGAAAAAGCCATCATGCACACCACTAATTTTATGCAGGTAGATCCGGCATTACAGGAAATTCAAAAAGATTTCCAGCTCATGTAATTCCAAGTTTAGCAGCAGAATTCTCGTCTGGGTAGAATCGAACAACTCCTTAAGAGGCCGCAAAAATCTGAGATGCCCGGGTCTAGTGCTAGATACATAGTGCCCATCGAGTCCTCGGAGGACTAACCTGTTACTCGTCCTATCAATTTACTGTTATGTTTATGTATATTTTGATGAAGAACATAGAAGGCAATAGCCTTAGCAAGTCAAACTTCTTTAAGGAATTAGACAGATTGGCTTATAGTGCTAAGTATGATAGACTAAATACATTTCGGTTTTGGATGGCATATAATGCCTTTCGATGGCCAACAGACCTGGTTTCCCCGCCATATCTATTGTAATTTTCATTTTTTGAAAAATGCATGAAAATGAGAGGTACTACTCAACTTACCAAAAAAGAAACAAAAAGTTTTGAATTACTTTCTACATGGTAATAAATAGAACAACAAGAGCAAATATTAAATACAATTAGCATGCATTTTTATTGAAGAAGAATTTCAAATGCATGATAATAATGGATGAGTGGATTTAATGGTACATTGATGATAGCTTGGATTCATATTTTTTTGTTGAAGTATATGATGATGATTTCGATATGCATTGTCCATTTTCTTATACCTGGGAAAATATATTAGAAGTGAGGAAATGTGAGCTAAACCACTATTATTCTCAACATTTTGAACTGCGAGGTGAGGCTCATAGTTAGGAGCAATGTGGTGTTGATGAGCACATTTCCCATAATGAAATGTGTAACTTGGTGTGTATGTTGCAATATACATGTTGAAGAAGAAGAATGTAAAGATTAAGAGCTAATTTGGATTTTGATTATGAGAAAGGGGACATGACTAAATAGGTTTCAAAGAACATTAATAGATAGACATAAACAACTAAGTATTTTAACTTTATTCCAAAATGCATTGTGAGAAAACAGTGAGTATTCAAATTTAAGACCTAGTTTTAGAAGACACATAAATGCTAATCATACAATACCTCAATAGAAAACCAATACTTTACAGCAAGAGGATGCATACCTAGACATTTATGACCATCTTTGTAAATGGGAGAATGCTTATGGGTAGGTTGGAAGAAAATAACCTTTAGAATTGGAAACAACGTATATCATTTAAATATCCCCTAAGAAGGGTGCCCAAGAGTGGGCATTCCGCCATGCCTTCCCCCTTGCCTTGCCATGATGTCAGCTTGCATGAAAGGGAGTCATGGCTCCCACTATAGTTGGCACATTACATGTGCTCATGTCACTTCATTGATCATGGCACAAAGCCTGCATAAGGTTCAACATCATTTGAATATTGCAGGTTGTATAGGGAGGTATAGATGGGCTCAGTAGGAGAATTCTATTAGATTGGAGGATGAGAGTAGTAGTAGCGAGCATGGATGCAGAAGTAACTTAAAAACAAATTTAGTCTTTGTAATCCCTCATTGACACAATACACTACACCTAACTTCTATATATATACCAAAAAAAATTATATATTACTCAATAAGAGATGACCTAGAATTTTCACAATTATGACAATTGGGCATTTGAGAAAATTTGTAAGAAGCTAATCTACAAAAATCACATGACAAGTTAGAGTTCATATACATACATGTGAGTCTTAACTCTTATAACCTCAATTATCTATCTACACAAAAGTATCCTTTGTAAAGTTCAAGGATATACTAGAGGGATTTGAAATTTAAAGAAGTTAAAAAAATTGAATCTATACTCTAGAAGATTTGAAATTTTAAAAAGAGTTAAATAAATAAAAGAAAAATGTAAAAAAGAAAAAAAGAAAATAATACTACATGGAATTCAAAAAAACACAAAAAGGCGTGATGAAAATGCTAGATTTGAAATTTAAAAAATTTAAATAAATTGAATCTACACTTGAGAAGATTTGAAATTTAAAAAGAGTTAAATAAAAGAAAGAAAAAGGTAAAAAGTGAAAAAAACAAAAAAATAATACTACACCCCATTCAAGAAAACACAAACATGATGAAAATGCTTTTTACTATTGAGGTGGTGAACCGTAATGCCAAAAAAGCAAGATCCAATGGTGAACCGTAATCCCAAAAAAGCTAAGATCCAATGTTTTTTCCATAGTGCTAACGTAACCACCGTTTGAGGCGAGGAACCACTGCTATTCAAAATAGCGCTCTGCTGTATCTAGCTTTTGATTAATGGTTTAAAAAAATAATTTAACTTGTCTCTGTAACGGATGCTTCAATAGATGGATATTCATGCATTACAAAAATTTTATCCATTCAAAAGAAGTAGGTATATATACATCCATCCTCCCAAATTTGTCATTATCTTCCTCCTCTGTCCATCGCCTACTCTGTCTGTCTGTGGGGATTGGGAGTCTGAGTCTGAGTCTGAGTCGAGTATGTGTCTATGTTTGGTCTGGTCTGGTGTCTAAGTCATGTGGGTGTATGTGACAGAGGAGAAAGAGGCAGCAGGATTGAAAGAAATAGGATTTGGGTAATTATTCACACTTTTTGTATTCAAATTTCTTTCCAGAAATTTTTGGTTAAGGGTTTCAGGTACATTTCTTCTCAACTCTGCTGTTGTTGTATGTTTTTATGAAAAGCAATCTCTGATACTACACTGAAAATTTACATTGTATTATCATTCTTTTATTAAACAAAATTCTTTGTTCTTTTGTTATTATTCAGAATTCTGTCCATGAAGCTCTTTCTCAGGAAAAAAAAGCCACAGCCACTCTAAACTCCAGCTCCAGCTCCATCTCCAGCTCCAGGTATGCGCTGGTTCCCTCTCTCCCAAATGATGGAACCAATGTTATGAAATTTGAATGGTATATCAACGCACCTGGAATTTCTAAAATTTCTGATCACCGTTTTCCAGACACTTTATTGGATCATAATTAAAATTAAAAGAATAAGTTTCATAATCAAAAAACCATATAGATTTGGAAATCGTTGGTTAAGGAATATTATTTTATCATAATTAAAATTGAAATAATTTTCACGATTAAAAAACCACACAGATTAGGAAATCGTTGGTTAGGGAAATTGAAATTGAGCAGAACATCCTTCCGGCCCTTTGCTCCTGAATCTTGACTCTTTAAAATCTTTTCTTTCTTAATGGATTTCAATTGGAACCCTTCAGGCTCTTCTTCTTTTTTCCAGGCTCTTGATTCACTTTTTTTCTTATTATGGGTTTTAAGTGATTATATATAATTTTATTTTCTAGCCCAATTTTAAGTCACATTGCTTCCAAATCGGGTACCCAATCTGCACAAGAGAATGGGTTTGGTTCATGCTTTCTCTGCTTTTTTCGATGCAGGGGATACCCACATTTCTGAATGCCACTGTCCAAACTCTTTTATGATTCTATTTATTTTATCATAATTAAAATTGAAATTATTCAAAAAAAATTTAAGTGAATCGCTGGCTAATAATATATCTATAATAAGCCCCAATAAACCTATAGTCCTTGGCCTGCCTGGAGAGGGATTTTGTAATATTCTCTTTCTTGATCCCGTCAAAGTGGATAGAATTGACCCGTGGTTTTAACCCATGGTATTTCTCCATGGTATTTCTTGATGGTATTTACCCATGGTATTTCTTGTTGGTATTGACCCATCAAGCCTATAAAAGGGGAGAGGAGCTAGGCATTTAGGGCATTCTGGATTATTTATCTTATTATGTTTGGGTTGAGAATCTGGCCTGGCCAGTTCTATTATTGATCCCGGGACGAAAACCCCGCGGTAATATTTATGTGGTGAATCCATCCAGGATTCACAATTAAGCTTCAATTTCTGATGTTTGTTGTGTTGTGTGATGTGTTGATTTATTTATAATTTTGATATTTGGGATATTACAGTGGTATCAGAGCTGTGCATCCTGCCAGCCTGAGAATTTTACGCAAGGAACTTCGGTGAAATTTATTTTTCACCCTAGCCAATATTTCTCACTTCGGTGATATTTATCACCCTAGTTTGATTTTTATTTTGCAATAAATTATTTTATTGGGAGATATAAGTGAAGGGAAAATCATTTATATGTCTGTGGGTTAAATTTGTGAAAATATTTGAAGGCATGATTAAAAAAAATCATTTATAGCTTGTATATGGCCTCTTATGAATAAATGTACCCATGATATTTATTCATTTGTATGGAATATTGTGAATGTACCCATGATATTTATTCATGTCTTTCTTGCAAATATGGTCATTGTTGAAAGGTTGGGAAGCTATTGCTAGACAGGGATCATTCTCAGGTTTCTCATTAGCTAAGTATTGAGATCCATTGATGCCAATGTCATCATTTTGTTTTTGGAAATGGCACAAGAATCAACATAATGATATATCAGTCGATTCTTTGGGCTACAATACTTCTGTGGATCAAAGATGGAAACAACATACAAATCAGAAGCAAGAACAGAGCGACAGGCCTTTCTCTCGAAAGGTCCATGTTATTCTTCAGCAGTCAAAAGATATCCGGAAGGAAGATGTAACAAGCAAGTGTCTCTTCGAACTTGGATCCAAATTGTAGGGTACAAAGTCAAAAGATGTTCTCCTACAGCTAGACAGATTAAATGCGGCTTTGAGCTTGATAGATAAATCAGAATGGGAAGGGTCAAGCTGGGCCTTGAAGCCATCCATGCTTGCTTTGATACAACCTAGGTTCTTGGAGCATTCCTGTGAAAATGTTAGACTCACCGTCGCTTCTTGTCTCAGTAAAATCATAGCCTTAACAACACCACTATTGCCCTACAATGATGACATCATGAGGAGGACTTTTTGGGTAATGGTAGAAGCACTCCAAGGGTTGGACAACACAACACCACCATTCTTACTTTTTTTCCAGAAGCGCACAATTTTGGAACGCATGGCGAAATTCAAATTTGGTATGCTTATGCTGGATCTAGAGTGTGATGATTTAATCCTTCAAATGCTCCAATACTTCTGCAATGGAATTACAACATCTCATCCAAACTACATCAAAACAAACATGAAAAAGATCATGTCTCCGATCTTAGGAGAAGATAGGGCCATCTGCGAACAATTGAGATCCAAATTGTTGGCCATTTGGAGGAAGGAGCTAATTGCATCACCTGTTGCTTATGAACTAGTTGAGGGGTTGATCAAACAGAGCATCAAACTACTTAGAAAGAAGTTAACCAAGGAGGAACTAACAAAGATTTGTGGAGACAGCAAGAATGAACTAAGGAGGAAAGGCTTATGCTTTGTATGCAAGGGAGTTTGGGCACTTGACCATTCATGTCCAGACAATAAGGAGGCAACAAGGATAGCAAAATTAGAGACTTCTTCAGATCATGGGGATTCATCCATTGATGGGTTCACTGGTTTTCAGGAGAGGACCTATGAAGGATTTGAGCAGTCAAATACAAATGGTGAACAACAACACCATGCTCTTCAGAGAAACTTGCAGGACAAGTTGATCAGTCAACCTGAAAAAGTACATGACGAAAGGAAGGATGCAATTCCTCCTGATGATGTGGTAGTTGAATCTATAAATACAATGGAGGACATCCATAAAGAGTATGGGCAATCAGGTATAGACAACAGTCCACCAGTACATCCATGTTTGACAACCAGAAAGGATGGACAACTCATCCTCACATGTGAAGAGGTCCAGGATGAATACACTCAAGGAGAATCAAATGAGGAGAGGATCATGCATTTTGAGGAAAGGATACTCACAGCCGAGGGTATATTGCAGCTTGGGCCCTTTGGTACGGACAACGATGGAGGGTTGAAATGGTACCATAACCCATAGGTCCCAGGATTTAGGTGGCATTGGGATCTGGGAGAATCCATTGGAGAAATGATTGTTTGGGATCTAGGTAAATCTATTCTGGGAAGGATTGGTCAGAAGATTGTTTGGGATCCAGGTATTGAAGGATCCATTCAGGATCATTCAACATGGAGGGCACATCGGATCGTATGGGATCCTGGTATCAATGTACAAATGCTTCTGTTGTGGATAGAAGTGGATCGCTTGAGGACAAGCAATCTTTGGGTGGGAGGATTTGTAATATTCCCTTTCTTGATCCCGTCAAAGTGGATAGAATTGACCCGTGGTTTTAACCCATGGTATTTCCCCATGGTATTTCTTGATGGTATTTTCCCATGGTATTGACCCACGGTATTTCTTGTTGATATTGACCCATCAAGCCTATAAAAGGGGAGAGAAGCTAGGCATTTAGGGCATTCTGGATTATTTTATCTTATTATGTTTGGGTTGAGAACCTGGCCTGGACAATTCTATTATTGATCCCAGGACGAAAACCCCACGGTAATTTTTATGTGGGGTAATATTTATATGGTGAATCCATCCGGGATTCAATGTTGAGCCTTCAATTTACATTTTGTTGTGTTGTGTGTTGATTTATTTATAATTTTGATATTTGGGATATTACCAGATTTTCATAGGCTCCCACCTGTGAGCATTCCTCTCATGATGACTGGCATTCTCACGTCCAACGGCACTTCGTTGTGCATCAGAATCCTTGCCTTGCATATTTATTTAATATATATCCCACAACAGTCAGTTTGTACTTATAATATCTGTTTGTATCAACGTATTTATTGAATTGTGTTTGAATAAGATTTATTTTTGAATTAAAACTATATATATATATATATAAATTTATAAAACAATTTTAAAATCTAAAACAATTTTAAAATCTACTTTATCACAAATTAGATGTAAAAAATCTCAATATTTTTAAAATATTATATATTACTATTCTTACAAATTGAATATTTTTGGATTTTGCACGTCTATTTCCACATTGACGACCAGGGATGATCCCTGATTATATCTTTATTCAAAAAGAAATATGAATGTAGTTAAATAATTATTCTTTTTTTCTGTAATAATGTGAGTTTTATGTACATACAAGTGTTGTAGCATTTATTGTTTCCATGTTTTTATTGAACTTATACATATCAAAATACATTTTAGGTATACACATTTAAATATAATTATATTTAAATTATTTATTTTATATTTCAGTTCATTAAAAAAAGGTAGGGAATTTTTATATACATGCAAATTATATAATTGCACATATAAAATAAAAACACTAAATAATTTCACAAAATCTCTTTTCTCTTTCTCTTTTTTTTTTGAAAAAAAGAATTTTTTTTTTTTTTACCTTGAGTTTCCTTCTTCTTCTTTTTCTTTATTATATTATATTTTTTCCTTTTTTATTCTTTATATTATATTATATTAAGTTGTTTGGTAGATTAAATTTGTATGTTGATCCGAAATTGTATGATGTTGATTTAATTGAATTTGCATATGTGTAGGTGATTTTCATAACATTTGTATTCTAAGTTGAAATTGTATTTATGTTTGTTTTATTTGGAATTGCATTGTTGATTTGGGTAGTTGAAATGTTTTGAAATGATGTTTGCTTCATACTTGTTTGTGTGCTTTGAAAATTTGTACGTAAGCTGTTTTGGCAATGTTAGTTTGTTTCATAAATTGAGTTTGTATATTGATCTAAAATTGTATGATGTGCCTAATTTATTCAATTGAATTTGCATGTGTATGTGTGTGTAGGTGGCTTTTATATAATGCTTGTATTCTAAGTAGAAATTTTAATTTCAATTTTATTTTTTTTCAAATTGTATGTTGTGTTGAGTATTTGAAATGATGTTTACTTTATGTTTGTATGTGTGCTTTGAAAATTTGTATGTAAGTTGTTGTCGCAATGGTTTGATAGATTGAATGATTTGGTTTGAATGTTTTGGCAATGGTTTGATAGATTGTTTTGGCAATGGTTTGATAGATTGTTTGTATGTAAGTTGTTTTGACAATGTTGATATGAAATTGTATGATGTGCCTTATTTATTTAACTGAATTTGCATGTGTATGTGTGTGTAGGCTGCTTTTATATAATGCTTGTATTCTAGGTAGTAATTGTATTATGTTTGGTAATTTCAATTATTTATTTCAAATTGTATGTTGTTTTGAGTATTTGAAATGATGTTTACTTTATTTTTGTTTGTGTCCTTTGAAAATTTGTATGTAGGTTGTTTTGGCAATGGTTTGATAGATTGAATTTGTATGTTGATCTAAAATTATATGAGATGGCTTATTTATTTAATTGAATTTGCATGTGTATGTGTGTAGGTGGTTTTTATATAATGCTTGTATTCTAAGTAGAAATTGTATTATGTTTGGTAATTTCAATTTTATTTTTTTCAAATTGTATGTTGTGTTGAGTATTTGAAATGATGTTTAATTTATGTTTGTATGTGTGCTTTGAAAATTTGTATGTAAATTGTTTTGGCAATGGTTTGATCGATTAAATCTATATGTTGATCTAAAATTGTATGATGTGCCTAATTTATTTAATTGAATTTGCATGTGTATGTGCTTGTAGGTGGCTTTTATATAATGCTTGTATTCTAGGTAGAAATTGTATTATGTTTGGTAATTTCAGTTTTGTTTTCAAATTGTATGTTGTGTTGAGAATTTGAAATGATGTTTACTTTATGTTTGTATGTGTGCTTTGAAAAATTGTATGTAAATTGTTTTGACAATGTTTTGATAAATTGAATTTGTATGTTGATCTGAAATTTGTATGATGTGCCTAATTTATTTAATTGAGTTTGCATGTGTATGTGTGTGTAGCTGAATTTTATGTAATGCTTGTATTCTAGGTAGAAATTGTATTATGTTTGGTAATTTCCAATTTTTATTTCAAATTGTATGTTGTGTTGAGTATTTGAAATGATGCTTACTTTATGTTTGCTTTGAAAATTTGTATGTAGATTGTTTTGACAATGTTTTGATAGATTGAATTTGTATGTTGATCTGAAATTTGCGTGTGTATGTATGTAGGTGGTTTTCATAATGCTTGTATTGTTTTGAGAATGTTTCGATAAATTGTATTTGTACATTGATCTGAAATTTGTATGATGTGCCTAATTTATTTAATTGAATTTGCATGTATGTGTGTCTAGGTGAATTTTATGTAATGCTTGTATTCTAAGTAGAAATTGTATTATGTTTGTAGTTTCAATTTTTTGCTTCAATTGTATGTTGTGTTGAGTATTTGAAAAGATGCTTACATTATGATTGCTTTGAAAAATTTTATGTGAATTTTTTTGGCAATGTTTTGATGAATTGAATTTGTATGTTGATCTGAAATTTACATGTGTATGTATGTAGGTGGTTTTCATAATGCCTGTATTCTAAGTTGAAAATGTATTATGCTAATTGTTTTTTTTTTCCAAATTCTGTAGGTTTCTTGGAGTAATTGAAATTCTTTGTATATGCATGTTGGTGGTTTCTACAATGAGATGTTTACTTTATGTTTGTATTTTGACTTGCATTTGTATGGTGTGCTCATTTATTTTCATGGATGGATTGATTTACTTATATCTTGTGTGTATTGATGTAGATTGAAATTGTGTATGTGTGACTCCAATAATGTTTCTCTATTATCACATTATATAAATTTGGAATGTATATTTAATAGTTTTATATTATATTAGTGTATGTTTATTTTTTGTATTTTATTATTTTATTATAACTACATTATTGTTACTATTATTATTATAGTAGTATACATTTATATTAAATTATTATAGATTATAGTAGTATTTGTTTACTTATATGCACACACACACACACACACACACACACACACACACACACACACACATATATATATGTTTATGAATTAATGTTTTTTAAATTAGGTTGTTTTTTTAGGTTAAATTGTGAAGTATGTATTTATTTATTATATTAATTAATTATATATATTTATATATCTAATTTTATCCATCTTATTTTTTTTCATTTTCCACTTTTATTTTTCATTATTTTTTCACCTTTTTTTTTCTTTTATATATTTTATGATTTCACTTTTTTTTCTATTAACATTATATTATTCTAATTTATTTAAAAAAAATATTACTAATATAACTTTTAATAAACTTCATAAAATAATTAGAAATAATAATACAATAAGTTTTTAACCAACTTAAAAAAAAAAAAACAATGTTAATATATTTTATTTTCAAATCAACATATTAAAAAAAATCATTTTCTCTCTCATTTGAACTAAATTAATAAAATTATTATTTTCAATAATTTTAATAGTATATTAAAAAAATTACATTCATCTCATAAATCAATATAATAAAACTATTTTGGCATGTTGATATGTTAAAAAACCCATATCAACAATGCATGGTTTTTGGGGCAAATCAACTTCCACCTTCCCGTGGTTGACCCTGTTAGTAGAGATGTTTAATGTCTAGAAGCAAAGAGAAGCTTTTTATTTAATATACATTATAATAAACATGTAAAAACAACTTTAATGAACAATGTGTGCAACCATAAACATCGATAAATAAAACATTAAAAACATTTAATGAACAATATGTAGCAAACATAGATAAATAAATAAACAACTTTAATGAAAAATATATACCAACCATAAACCTATGTAAATAAATATTAATAAAGAATTTTAATGACTAATTATGAACTTAGATAAATAGATATTAAAGAACAACTTAAATGAACAATATGTAGCAACCATAAACCTAGATAAATAAATATTAAAAATTAATTTTAATGAACACCAATGTACTAAACATAGATAAATATTAAAAAAACAACTTTAATGAACTATATGTGCCAACATAAACTAACATAAATAAATATTAAATAACAAATTTATTTTGTAATGTTACTTGGAAGAACCTTTGACAAACGAGGCATTGTATGAAAATAACACCTTTCCTATGGTTTCTACTGAAGAAAAAAGCTATAACATGGGATAAAATTTAGAGATGAGGTTTCATGGGCCTATCAATATGCCCACTATGCATGAACTGGGTTGAGGATCTTACACACCTATTTCTTACTTTCACTTTCTCTTCTAAACTCTTGGACCTGATAGCCATATTCTTCCAATGCCCAAGACAACCCTCTTAGTTTATCAATGCCTCCTTAGATACTTGGGAAGAATGTCCTCTTAAAAGTATTGTTCTAAATAGAGCATGCATTCTCATCCTTAGATTTCTCACTTGGAACGTTTGCACAAAAAACTCTAGAATTTTAAAAATTCATATGCCTCCCTTGACATTATTTGGAACCTCAGTCTTCTCAACTCAAATCAACAATTTCCTCCTCACAATGGACTACACAATATTGGGAATGGTCTCCAGAAGAAAAAAGCATAATAATACGCTTGCGACTAAGCTTTTATCCCTCCCTTCCACACAAAACTTATAGTCTTCCTTTCCTTGACAATCCCTCCTCCTAGTTTCCCCCACCACAAGGTTTCATTAAGCTCAATTTTGATGGCGCCTTCACAGGAAACCCTAGACTAGCTAGCTATGGAGGTTTCTTTAGGAAATGTTGTGGTCAAATTATCCATATATTTGCAGGTAAGTTGGGTTTCACCACTAATAACGAATTTGTACTATGAGGCTTAGAACATGGCCTTTGCATAGCATTAATCAATGGCTATCATCAGCTCCTCATCAAAGTAGAATATTTTATCATCATATCGATTTTTAAGAAAATACAATGTGGAACATCTCTCTCAAAAATTTCTAGCAGTTGGTGCATCTAAGCTCACCCATCCAAAGTAGCATCCTTGCTTTGTTGTATTCAAGCTCCCTTGTTGCCCCATATATGTCGATCTGGAAACAAAATTGCATACAACCTAGAAACTATGCCATGGACTCTAGGATCCCTACATTATATATTCCCTGGACTCTGTTAAACTCTAACTCTTTTGAGACTCAATTAGCCCTGGACGAACGACCTCTAATGGAGGTGGCAGGGGATGGAAATAGACTCAAGGGAGGGTCTTATCTCGCCATGACACCACCCTCATCCTGCATATAAGGAAACAATTGTAAGTAAAATGATGAACTATTATTATCACGTAAGGTGGGTTAATTGTGAAGTATGATGACCAAGATTTTACTAGTGAGGGCATTATATCTAGGGGAATACAAGCATGTTAGAAGATTGGAAACATGGCCAGATGTTTGATGGTTTCCTGTGGCCCTAAATGCCATATTACATTCATCAATGTTAGGCACCCATAGTGGGGGAGAAATCCTGAAATGTAGTGGAGAGACTAGTTGAGTCTCAAAAGAGTTTTAGGTTGACAGAATTGCCACATATACTACAAAAAAATAATTTTAATGAAGGTTGAGAGATCATGGAAATAAACCATATATTCTCTTGAATTATCATATTTTCTCACACAATATATAATAGTAAGATGGTTTCCTCTTCTTAGTTTCATGTTCAGTCACTAACATATTACAATAGCTTAATTGGGGAAGTACAACAAGACAATGAAATTCCATTTATATAACTTGATGTAGATTATTTACCTTGAACAAAAGGCTCGACGAGGGGAAAAAATTTTCATAAAATAGCTAGTACCACAAGCCTATTAGTTTTAGAACAATGTATTTATAGATTAAATGCATATTTTTTATACACCAAGGGAGCATATTACCGTTAAGGAAATTGAAGTATATTTAATAATGAAAAGGGGTCTACCAATCTAACACAATGTGCATATAAATTAAAATAGTCCTTTGAATCACAAAATAGGAATATGTTACTAGAAACATGTTTGGTGATAGCTCAACTTGGAGTAATAAAATATCCATGTTGAACTTCTATGTCATCAACCGGTAAGTATTAGCCTCCAATGGTTTTTTTGGTCAATAATCATTGTTTTCCTAGCAGCAAAACAAACCCCATTATTTTTCCGACAACACCACACCTAAATATTGGAGAATTATTTTTCCAATGCCCTCAAAGTAGTGGATACCAAAGGGGCCTTAGAATGCAAAATTGAAGCTTCCTATCCCACCACATGTACTAAATATTCTTCATTATGATCTCAAGGCTCCTAAACTTGAGTTTTCTCTTGTAAATACTATATTGGAGTGTAAACATTTGAACTATTTTTGTATGGACATAAATACCTAATATGATTTAGATTACCAATTTCAATTAGAACCTATCCAACCAAATAAATGTTGTATAAAACAAAAAGATTTTAATTCTTTTTCATCTGTGTAATTGGAATGGGGCCATAAAGATAATTTCAAGAAAAATAAATATATTGTACTATTTTGGAGCTTTCAAGTGTGTTTGTATTCATAATCGTGCAAATGATTGGCAACAACATTTATTTCTAAGATCATATTTCCAATCTCATTCAAGTGGAGAGCCTTCAAAAGATTGTAAGAAAAAATGAAATGAAACTGATATTTTAGAAGGACTGCAACAATTAGAAATATATTTCCATGGAATATTTTGTGATACCTATACACACCTCCAATCCCAATCAATCCCTATCATGGGATATTTATTCCTCCATGATTTTTTTAGTGATCTTTTTTTTTCTCTAAGTTTTTAAAGTTTTCCCAAAGAATTAAACTAAAATATTCCCTCCACTTCCTTATTTAGTATTAAATTCTCTAGTATTTGGCTCCCTTTTTTACTCTACCACCCAATTTATCAGATGTTTTATGTAGTACCTCTTAGGCTTCACAATAAAATAATTTGTCCAATATATTTCTAATAGAAGCCCAAATTTAAACCAACAAACTATAAATCTTGAATACATTTTTATCCTATCTATGTCTACATTATCATATGCTTACTTTAGTGAATGCGACCTGAATTGTAGATCCTTGGATTAGATGAATTAATTTGACATCACAGAGTGAAATATTTAGGGTAAAATTCATATTTTTTAAGAAATTATCTATATTTTCTCAATCTCAAGGTGCTAGATAGATACTCGAGGCATTTAGTTATATTCTTGGAACTCAAGGATTCCTTTGCAACTATATTGTGGCATTGATTTATAAGTATGTAAAGGATTTATTTAATCATTTTGTTTTTTGGATGTCAATATTTTATTTTATGTTTTTGTGTTATTTTATTTTAAATATTAAATTAGTGATTTGTGCTTGGTTCCATTCTCTTTCTCCCTATTTTCAAGTTTAGACTAGGATGACTATAAATCTTTTGGAACTCTAACAAGAACATGTCGATATTTTATTTTATGTTTTCAGGTTATTTTATTTTAAATATTAAATTAGTGATTTGTGCTTGGTTCCATTCTCTTTCTCTCTATTTTCAAGTTTAGACTAGGATGACTATAAAGCTTTTGGTACTCTAACAATTGCTACATTTTATCTTATCATGGGGTGTAGGTAACTTGAACAAAATATATTATTTCCAACCTAGGATGCTAATACAGGGTGGAATTTAATTGAATTATTTATCAACCAACACAATAATTGTAATAAGAATAGCATAATGACAAAGTGTGGCGTGTAGTTGAAAAGATGAAAGAAAGAGGATTTTTATGTTTTTCTATCTTTTGGAGGTAGGCCAACCTAGGATGATAATAAAGGTGGAATTTAATTAGATTATTTATCAACCAACACAATAATTTTAGAAAGTGTAGTATAATGGAAAAGTGTGATGTGTAGTTGAAAAATTATGAAAATAAAGAGGATTTCCATGTTTTTCTATCTTTTCGAGGTATGTCATTTTATTCCAACCTGGGATGCTCATCTAGGGTGAAATTTAACTTGATTTATCTAACACAATCATTGCAATAGTTGTAGCATGATATCAGCATGTGGTGCACAGTTAATAATATCAAAGGAAAGAGGTATGTTATGTTTTTCCTTCTTACAAAGGCATGCCATAAAATATACATGGATCACCTATATTCCATCACCTTTCTAGCCTATTATATGAAAACAACATAATGTTTTAAAGAGCCATCCCTGGGTCAATGGTCCAAGTCAATATTCCAAAGCCTCATTGTCCCTATTTAAAGCTCATCATAGAAATTTCGGTGTTGTATTGGCCCTACAACAAAAGAAACTACTTAATGAAAAGACTTTTATTTTGTGGCATAGAATTTTCAATTCATCATAGTGACTACAATGGTATCTGTTGATAGAGTGATGACTTCTTATCATATATGAAACGTAGTCAATTTAATAGTTAGGACAAGGCTATCATACCTTATATTATTATGCATGTCCTTTTGAGAAGATATTATATGTCATTGAAATAAATTTATCTCCAAAAAAGAGTAGCTATATGAGAGGATCGATTGTTGTAGGTCTCGTGTAATGATATTATTTTGGCTTAATACCACTCTTGAATGGTATGTTCTTAATGATTTAGGTAAATCGATAAGTTATTTACCTTTGTAACATGTAATTTCTTGGATGTAAATGTAATTTTTTCTTGTTAAGATAAAAATGTGGGTGTGCAACATTCTCCATAAATGATCAAAATGACCAGTGTGCTAGGAATCAAGCTACATGACTAAAAGTTTCATCTAAGAGAACTTGATGGAAATCAACAAAAATTGGTTCAAAAAACTATAAACTTGATATTTTCACAACCTAGTGTTGAATTACCTATATTGATATCTTATAGGTCATAGGTATGCTTGGATAAAAATCACAATTTTTAAGTGTTGAAAACCCGATCGATAATTGAAGTAAGGTCAAGCAATATTCCAAGTGGTAACAAAATGAGTAAACTTTTTGTATTTGTGTGGGGGGGAACTAAAGGATGCATGACTAATACAACATTCATGATCAATTCAAAGAAGTCTCCATAGTAGGTGCCACCTAGATGATTAACAGAAGTAACCATTTCAAGTAATTCTTAGTTGAACCACTTAGGGAAATACATTATGCCATATACATCAAAATGAAGATGTAATGGTTTTGCAAACAAACACATACTATCACAAAGTCAAATGAAATATTGTTTATTTTCGAGTAGCTCGTACTGTTGCTCCATGGTTACTTACAATTAGATTTTTATAAGTTCATGTGCATAATATGACATCTACAACCACACAATTTGAACTAAATATCATAAGATAAATCTTGAAATGCCAGAGGACATGAGAATTATCATGACTATTCCATGATCCTTCTATTATTCAGGAGTGGTGACACTAAAGAGGCCAAAGTTTGTAATTAGTGATATTGTATCTTCTCCAAAGCCATTGAAATGGATGTGAATTGAGCTAAGTCATTTTTTTTCTATAGAATAGTATCACAACACTAGAAGAACATGATTTCAAAGTTTCTCCCTTTTCCTTGGCCCCTTTTGAGGAAGCATATTGTTATTTGGGTTTCCAGTTGAAGCCCTCAAAGATATGGAGTGAAGTTTTAGTTGTAACTTATGGCTCATTGACAACATCAAGAAGGTCAATTGTTAGGTACATATATGGATCTCTATGGATATCAAGGTGGAACTCATGAAAAGCATCCTATTCTCCATCCTTGTATTTTATCTTTGAGTAGCATGCATCCCCAATTATAGTATAAATAGAAATAGGAATGAATGGTTCTCTTATCATTGTAAAGGAAATAGGAAGCGAAGGGGCATTCCATTGGTTAATTGGGAGGACCTATCAGAAATAGTCCAAGGAACAACATGATTGGGGTATAAAGCACATATCACTTTTATCAAAGGCCTTGGTTCGAAAGGAGGAATGGAAACTCATTATTGAGAGAGATATCTCACAAGAAATATTGATCAAGAAATTCACAAACTCAAGAATGGATCAAAATACATTAAAAAAATCACATAAAGGGGGGTTGGAAACTCTTCTTTAAGAGAGGTATTTTGCTATAATATTTATAAATATACCCATAAACCAAATGCATATATATAAGTTGATTAAAATCCCTAACAAATCTCACAAAATGGGTTATTCAATCTCATCATAAAGAGAGGTCTCTAGTAGGAAATATTGACCAAGATAAGAAATTTAATGCATATGGAGTGATGAATTAAAAAGGATAATAAATTACACAAATGGATCTCTTCATTCTGGAAATATTTGCTAGAGTATTTTTTTGTGATTAGAATATGCCTATTTTGGTGTGTGGCAATGGCATAATGGCTCATTTAGGTAGGGATCAAAGACATGGGAAGTATCAAGACTTTGATATGCCAAGGGACTTTAAATATTTAATGTTTTTTCAAAACTACCATATCTTAGAAAATTTGGTTTTATCGTCAACCCACTTATCAATGGATAAACCTCAACCATTCAACAAATATCTAGATATTTGAGGGGGGATGGTTGTTCAATGGCATATTTTTACTAGCCACTTCATCAATTTTGGGATTAGGCTTGTCAAGGAGGAGGATACACTTTGGTAGAGTGTCTACCCCATATGGGGTGCATACTTAGTGAATTTTGGTTATCACACATAGTAATCAATTATAAAAAACCATCATAATCCTTGGTGGGTTTGAATTTGGAAGTTCTAGGCACCACCAAAGGTGATACCCTTTTCATGGTTGACACTCAATAACAAAATATTAACTTGGGATGAATTGTAGTGCAAAGGCTAGTAGGGTCCCAACTATTTTCCATGGTATGTGGAGGGTATAGAAACAATCTCTCATTTATTCCTGAATTTCTCATGCTTGGGGAAATATAGAGTTATGCAACTAGGTTAATGGCCTCTGAGCCTATTTTGGATGGTTAGAGGTTGGAGGTGTAGCGTTCGAAAATTTTCTTGAATAATAAAAATACGTGATAATAGAGCTCAAAGTCTCCCTCTTCACATCATATGGTTAATTTGGCTAGCCAAAAATTCAATGGATGAAAAAGAAAAAGAAAAATCCATACCAATCAATTAAAGATTAATTTCATGAACATGTTAGGTAAAAATGAAGGCCCTAAGTTCTAGTTTCCATTCGTCTTGAAAAAGACAGTATACCTTATTAATTGTCAATATAACTGGCAGTAGAGTATTGACGACTTAAATCATTTCATAAACAATGTCAAAATAGCATTCTTATTAGGATTAGGATAGGAAAATCAATAAAGTATTAACAGAATCTTTATTAATTTATTCAGACTTATCTAAATCATTGTCCATAGCACGTGGAGGTAGTATGGATAATTATCTTCACTAATTTATTGTCCTGATTTTTTCTACAAGGACCCATCAATTTATTAGTTTAACGTGACTAGATTTCTAATTTTATTGATATATTAACGAAATATTTATTAAACCCAACCATATTTTTTATGCCTCCTTAATTTAATCCACATATGCATTGCTTATTACATGCATCTATTTATCCAATCAATTTAGTTGTTTACCTAATTAAACTACATCATCAAGTATGTTAATGATCCCTCCATCATTACATGTGCATTAGTTCATTAAAAATGTCTTATCTGATGTTTGATTAGTTTTAATTTTTCTTTGTGATTCAATGTTTTATTGAGTCTTAGGTTTTAAAATGAATACAATTTTAAGAATAAACAAAGAAAATACAAAATGGTTGAAACACATTAAAAATTTTATGGATTTAACTTCACCTTTTTTAGGTTACTAGTCCTATATTTTAAGATGGATACCAATTTCATTGGCATATAATAAAAATTAGAGCACATACAAGTATGTCAAGCTAGGAAAGCATGATAGTTTTAGCTCCATGAAGATATAAGATCTAGTCTAGTGCCATTGGAAAATTTTCCTTATATATAAGAATAAAGATAACTACGCAAGAAATCTTCCAGAGGAAAAAAAAAATGTATATCTTAAAGATAGTTATATGGATGAAATAATGGTAAATCATGACTCAAACACAAGTTCATTAGCAATGGTTGTTCTTGGTATCCTCAAACTCAAACTGAATGCCAGCATAATGAGGGGTATTAAACGAATGATGATCTACATCATCATCATCTAGACCCTTAATGTCTTCATGTACTTATCTTGATATACTCACATCTTCATTAAAATATCTAATAATTGAAAAATCAATATAACATTTTTGGTTGTGTGCTCATGTTTTGAGTTGTTCTAATTTTGTAATATTTTCTTGTATTAACATTTTTGCTATTATTTCTCTATGTTTTGAATTTTTAGAGATGTTGAAATAGTATACCCTGTTCCTTCACGTTTCAAAAAATAATATTCTGAATTTATAGTGACATAGGACTATATTTTAAAGCCACCATTAGGGTCATATCCAATATAAAAGACATTAAGCAAAAGTTACAGGTGAAAAGTATTCCATTTACATAAGAAACATGTATTTTTCTAAACAAAGATCAAAGAATTTCATCTATCATACCCATAAGAGAAAAAAGAAAAAAATAACTTCCAATTTTATTTTCTTACTAGACCTCAAGCAACAAAGTGCCATGTGGTCCTCGGATGCGGGTGATTAGTTGCAATGGTACGTGGAGGAGGCTATGGGTCGGTGCATGGGCTCAATACTTTGCCAGCCAAACTCACGTCATATTCCTCATAAATATACCCACCGTCATTTGCATTGCCGCATTAATGTAACACAGAAGCCCAGACCAGCTTCTGTCCATTATGAGAATGGCTACCTCTGGAAGCTTCATTCCTGCTCTGCCTCCCCTGCGTTCTAGTTGCTCCCCTGTTGCTACAGAGCCTAGCTCTCGAACCAGGATAGGGCATCGATGCTCCATTGTTTGCTGCATTAATTTAACTCCTAGCATTCACATATTGCAGAGCACACTCTGCAATATGTGGCTCAGTCCACCCAATGTGAATTCCCCTGCTCTGCGAGAAAGCCCTCCCCTGAACTCCATCCCCATTCATTCTGCTGGTCACTCTTGTCACCTTTCTCAGAGAATCATGCCACGCCTTCGACAGCGTATGCATTGCCGGCAAGGCAGCAGTCATGGTCATCTCCCCCGCCAGCCCTCCACTTCAACTTATGGCTCTTCGTTTCCCTCCTCAGATAACTTCACCAGTCGTTATCCTGATACCAGAAGCAGTCGTGGTCGCGAACGTGGGCGTGGGCTTTCTCAATTTGAATTGGGCTCGCCGCACTTCCCTGTCTCTCCAATTATCAACCCTAGGCATCTTCACACTGCCCATCTTCGCTTCCCTTGCTCGTTGAACCGGCCTACAATAACTGCCACCATTACCATCGAGCTCAAGGAGGAGCCCCTTGGTTCGGAAGCGGAGCATTCTGGCACTGGTTTGGACAAAAGGGTCGGTGACAAGCTTTGCACTCCACCAAGTGTCAGCCTGAAGAGAAAAGCTCCTAGCTGCAGTGAAAATCAGGACATTGGCCATGAAGACAACCTGGGAAACATCAAGCGAGGCTGCCACAGTGTTAAAGACAACAAGCAGGCAGAGGAAGATGACTTGTATGCTTATGGCTGTCGTGTTGTTGAGGAACCCCCCTCATTCTCTCATGATTCTTAATCTGGTCAGAACTCGCAGTTTCTTTCTTCATAGGTTTTTGGCTGGGTACACTCCTAAGCTCATCATGTTTACTTGCTCATCGCTTCAGTTTTTTGATAATCTGTGAATGTTCCAAGGCCGATTTCCCCTGCGTGGGCGGCATGTTTTTGTTTGTCAGCAGGATGGTTTTTTTTTGTCTGGTATGTCTGGTAAATTTTTTAAGTCATGTTTGCAGCGTAAGAATGCCGTTACTATGGGGAAGCTCTGCTGAGGCCACTGCCTCTTTGTAATTTATTTTTGTATTATAAATAGAATAGATAAATTCAGAAAAAAGACAAAGTGACATGTGGTAATTCATAATGGTAATGTTAACTTACCTAAGAAATGGAAATGTCGCAAAAGTTGGATTTCACAAAGCCTTTAGTTAGTGAATACAAAACCAAATCTAGGTGAGTTTTGGCTCAAACTAGGATAAAGTTTAATGGAGGAAAACCAATAGCCATTGAAACAATTTTTATACGACTTGTTAGTATGAGTACAAACATTATTAGAATTCATGTTTGTTGATTCTCCCTTGTTTAGTTGTTCAACTAGTACCATAAATCAAGTTTTAGCAATGGAGGGGATAGAGAACTAAATGTCAAAAGGGCCTTAACCAATTAACACCTATTTGTCAAAGTCCACATATGAATAATTATTACCTTGTCAATTTGTGTGAGACGAACTCTACGATGTATGGAAAACAACTAAGATGATCAGTTAAGGTCCCTACATAATATCCATCATATATAGAAGTTGTAAAACTCAAAACAAATCTAGTGTTGGATTTAGAGGCAACCATCCAAGAGTGAGAAATATAGAGTTATAGTAGCATAAAGCGAGCTCACGGGAAAAACATAAAATGATGTTTCCTAAGTTAATTGAAGATAGTAATATGTTTAAGCCCAAGAAATGTTTAGAAAAAAACCAACAAACACATGCCATTAAAAGGAAAATAACTTGAGGCGTTGTCATAATAGGGAAAATTAATCAATTGTATCTAGTTAGAGTGCTTGGAAGGAGAAAATGTGGACATCCCCAATAGAGTTCAATATTGTGACATGTGTGTTCTTCATGAGAAAGATGTATAAATGTGATAATAGCAAGGTACCAACAATCACACCAATGAAGCTGGGATGGACATATTTCAAACAATTATTGCATACGTATGTGATTATGGAAAGGTACCAACAATTCCATCACCTTCGTTGGTGTGATTGTTGAAGGTGGAATGAACCCTTGAGCCTTGAAGAATGTAGTTTACCCTAAGTTTCATCCTCAAAATGGGGGAAAATGCATGATGGGTTAAAAAAAAAGAGGCAAATCAAGCCTAATAAAGTAGTTTCAAGTAGATTAAATTGAAAATGAAATTACCATTCTTCCATCGCACGAATTTCCCCAATTAATTAATTTCATTTACAAAAAAAAAGACTTGATGCTAAAAAATAATGTAAAGTTTTAAATTCCCCTGATCAGGGTGCGATCTTGGTATTGATTCCTAGGCTGGATCATCATTAAATCATTAAAGGAGAGGCCTTGTGGCCTGCAAGATAGGCTGGCTAGCATCAGGTTTCTAATGGATGGAGGCGGTCAAGGCCTTGTGTGAAGGACATGACTGAATTCACGAGCGAGCCATCATACGGTAAGTGGGGTATAATGGAATGGAGCCTCCGGCAGGAGTTTATACTCTGGTTATGGTATTATGAGAGCATATCTCCGCGGGTGAAGATCAACGGGACCAGCTTCGACAGGAACGATGGACCAGTGAACCATAGGGTGTGACACCCAACAATCCAAGGGTATGTTGTTTTGTCCTTTACACTGTTCTGTCTTTCGAGTATGGAAATCACTGGAAATTGCATGCTTTCAGCTTTGCATTGGAATAGTTTTTTGGGTGTAAGGGCTCCACTGGATGCATAGGGTCCTGAGAAGTTTTATGTGGTTTTAACTGGGTTGATAAAGTCTATTTCCATTTTGTTTGGCATCATGCTTCATAAAATGGGGGATATGGGGATGGGTAGGGTAGTAGGTGATTAATAAAACCATGAACTAGTAGGGTTGGCCACCCAATATGCAAGTTGGCATCACCACCCTAACCTACACATTAAATTGAAAGAGAATTTTGTGGTTACGACATAATTTTTCCGCCTCTCTGGGGAGTGCGGGCAAGATAGGATCAACATTGTTGTAAGGACAAGAGGGAAAACGGGGAAATCCTGACACCAGTCCTTGGGTAGGGGTGTGGGTCATAATCATGGTCGCGACATGGAAATTCGGCTTATGAATTACTTGTTACGACTCATTGATAATATGATGTATTTTTGTATGGTTCTCATTACTGTCGCAGACACAGGGTCTAGACAAGATTTCAAGAGCCCAATTGGGGGCACATAGGAACATTGCTTCATCGCTTACCGAACCGCTACAAGGAAGAGGATGTTGATGGTGCGTGCAAAGAGTGTAAAGGAGGAATCAGAGGTAGAATGCAGGAGGCAAACCTGGAAGCGGGGTGCTCAAAAATAGAAAGGAGAGCCCTCCTCCCAAGTGCCGAGGAGGTCGGGCCACAGACCTCAAGCCAAACATATTAAGGATACCTCTCAGGCATACGCTCAAGAGATTTTGTGTCAGGCTAGAAAATTAATAGCGAAGTGGGAGGAGGCCCTCACTCACCAAGCAGAAGAAGAAAATGCAGTTTTGGAAGGAGAACTTATTGTGCCCGACCCGGGCAACACTAGAGGCAGAGTTTCACAGTACTAGAAAACACTTCATCTGTATTGGAGGATAAAACATTTGGTGGCAAAATCCATCATGCACACCACTAATTTTATGCAGGTAGATCCGTCATTACAGGAAATTCAAAAATATTTCCAGCTGGTGTAGTTCCAAGTTCAGCAGCAGAATTCTCGTCTGGGAAGAATCGAACAACTCCTTAAGAGGCCGCAACAATCTGAGATGCCCGAGTCTAGTGCTAGAGACCTAGTGCCCATCGAGTCCTCGGAGGACTAACCTGTTACTCGTCCTATCAATTTACTGTTATGTTTATGTATATTTTGATGAAGAACATAGAAGGCATTAGCCTTAGCAAGTCAAACTTCTTTAGGGAATTAGACAGATTGGCTTATAGAGCTGCATATGGTAGACTAAATATATTTCGGTTTTGGATGGCATATAATGCCTTTCGATGACCAACAAACCTAGTTTCCCCGCCATATCTATTGTAATTTTCCCTTTTTGAAAAATGAATGAAAATGAAAGGTACTACTCATCTTACCAAAAAAAAAATAGAAAGTTTTAAATTACTTTCTACATGGTAATAAATAGAACAACAAGAGAAAATATTAAATACAATTAGCATGCATTTTTATTGAAGAAGAATTTCAAATGCATGATAATAATGGATGAGTGGATTTAATGGTACATTGATGATAGCTTGGATTCATATTTTTTTGTTGAAGTATATGATGATGATTTCGATATGCATTGTCCATTTTCTTATACCTGGGAAAATATATTAAAAGTGAGAAAATGTGAGCTAAACCACTATTATTCTCAACATTTTGAACTGCGAGGTGAGGCTCATAGTTAGGAGCAATGTGGTGTTGATGAGCACATTTCCCATAATGAAATGTGTAACTTGGTGTGTATGTTGCAATATACATGTTGAAGAAGAAGAATGTAAAGATTAAGAGCTACTTTGGATTTTGATTATGAGAAAGGGGACATGACTAAATAGGTTTCAAAGAACATTAATAGATAGACATAAACAACTAAGTATTTTAACTTTATGCCAAAATGCATTGTGAGAAAATAGTGAGTATTCAAATTTAAGACCTAATTTTAGAAGACACATAAATGCTAATCATACAATACCTCAATAGAAAACCAATACTTTAGAGCAAGAGGATGCATACCTAGACATTTATGACCATCTTCGTAAATGGGAGAATGCTTGTGGGTAGGTTGGAAGAAAATAACCTTTAGAATTGGAAACAATGTATATCATTTAAATATCCCCTAAGAAGGGTGCCCAAGAGTGGGCATTCCGCCATGCCTTCCCCCTTGCCTTGACATGATGCCAGCTTGCATGAAAGGGAGTCATGGCTCCCACTATAGTTGGCACATTATATGTGCTCATGTCACTTCATTGATCATGGCACAGAGCCTGCATAAGGTTCAACATCATTTGAATATTGCAGGTTGTATAGGGAGGTATAGATGGGCTCAGTAGGAGAATTCTATCAGATTGGAGGATGAGAGTAGTGACCGGCGAGCATGGATGCCTGGAGATTATGCCCAATAGTTGTTGTGACTCATTGGTTTTTTTGCTTGCAACATTGAGTAGTCTTCTCATGTTGATGTATGTCAAGGTCTAGCACAACCAGCATGTTTGTATCAATTTCTATTTACAAGATGTGTTAGTTAGACGAGGTCTTAGCAATCTCAAGGCTCTGAACTGAACTTATGTTACTGTAATAAAACAAATTTAGTCTTTGTAATCCTCATTTGACATAATAAAACAAATTTAGTCTTTTGTAATCATATTTAAATTAACTTTTTCGAATCATTTGTATATTAATTTAATTTTGTAACTTAATCAATTTCTAATTAGATGAAAATTAATTAGAATTAATTGTATATATTATTTAGTTAATAATTAATTTATAATTAATTATTAGATCATTAGAATTCTAATTTAGGATTAGATTTTTAATTAAAATTCTGATTTTTAACCCAGTAACAGAATTTCCAGATTTATGCCAGATTTGACTCATCAACTTTGGAAGCTCATAGAATGAGTTTTACTTGGCCAAATGAGGCCCAGGATGGCTCATTGGAAAGATAAAATCAAGGAGAACATTTCTGAGGAGGTTCCACTAATATATTTGGTCATTAATTGGGTCAAAAATCATGCAGAAAATCAAGCTCCGAATTTCTAAAGCAAAATCAATTTTCTGATTTATTTTCTACATTTTCATTTGTCCAAGCCTCTTCTAATTGTAGATTCGCTCATCAATGATATATTTGGCCAATTAAACTATCCTAGGCATCAATAGAGAGCTTATATTTTATTTTCAATGATTTATTTAAATTAAATTTGATTGGATTTGTTTTAATGCCAAAAATGATATTTTGTTCTTATTGATTGCATCTTAATTTATTTTGATTTCTTTTTGCAGGAAAACAATAGAAGAGATATGAAGAAAAGATCTTAATCAATGAGAATGCTCCAGCAATTAAAAGATTGGAATTTTTGAGCAAATAAAAGTGATTGGATAGATTTTCTTCAACAAACTTTCATCTCAAGAATTCCTTTGCAAATATTATAAATAGCAGATTGCAGAATGGAATAGGGTGGCTCTCCTCTGCAATTCCAGACTTCTAAAAGCATTTCTGTAATAGGAGTTTAGAGTTGTAGATGGGGAGGAGAGAAAAATTTCAGATCTGAACATTATTGAGGGTTTTTCTTTATGTCTTGAATTATGCATGATGGGCAGAGTTTGCATTTCTGCAGCTCTAGTCTTGAAAGCAGAAATTCAAGTAATGTAAAGTACTGTTAGAGACCAGGATTAGAGAAGCAGATTCAATTAACTGGTATTTTTGGCATTTCTGTATCAAATATCAGTTTCATTTTATGTTAATAAAATTGTTGTTTCATTTTATTCATGTTTATGCATTTCTGTTGATATGGATAATTTGTCTCAAATTGTTATGTATCTCTATTCTTATGGATTTAACTCTGATTTCTGAGTAACGATTTGCTTAGAAATCTGCCTTACAAAACTGATTTTTTTTTAAATAATAATATGTTGTGAATTTCTTCCACATATTATTGTTTAATTATTGGCTTGATTGATTTGATAATCAATATCATTTTTGTGAATTTCTTCCGGAGTGTTGTTGATTTATTATTTTAGTCAAATGGTCTCAATAGAATATGTTTTGGTACTCACAAATGTGAGCTAAATTGAATTTCTTCGTTAGCTTGACATTAATTTAAAGCCAGACATATTTTAATCCTCATTACTTAATTATCTTGCTCTTAATTGGGATAGATTTATATCTACCTAATTGAGATAGGATTTAGATTAGTTTCTTTTTCTTGCATTATAGAATAAGTTTGCATTTAGATTAATTTCTACATTCTTTTAAGTCCTCTTCTCGAAGAGGAAAAATCTTAGTTGTGGTTTGGATGAACCCAAATCAGCTTAAGGGTCATTCTCTTGCCTGATCAGCAAGAAGAATTGATCTGATATCCCTGTCTATTGGTAGTTAATGATACATCGTAAACCAATAGCGATAGGGAAAAGGTAACTGGACCTAGTTAAACCAGTCGGAGCCACTATCATAAACGGAAAAGGAGCTGTATTAAGGTCCGGATCGGGTGGTTATCCCCCAATGTTGTAGCAGCGATTTTCGAGGCTTCAACATTTTTGGCGCTAGAAGGAGGGCCTGAGATTTGTTTTACTTTGGAGTCTTTGAATTCTAACATTTCATTTTTATTACAATGGCTCCTTTAAAAATTCCAATTTGGAGTTGTATACATGGACGTGCATCTTCCAATACTCCACCCGAAGTGGTAAGACTCTTGTCTCAGGTAAAGTTTAATGGTGAGAGAAATTCTTCTGCTTTTAATCATGTCCTTCAATTTATTCAAAATGTTTCAAATTATGATTTTCAAGGAATTGATGAAGGCATCTTATGCAGACTTTTTACTCTCACATTTGCGGCAAAAGCCAGAAACTGGTGTAGAACTCTTCCGGTTGCCTCAATTCACAGCTGGGATCAATTTGTTACAATTTTCGTTTGTAAATTTGACCGCTATGATTATGATCAGGTATATGATGAAATTGAATATCTACGGAAAGAAAATGAATCTGTTAGAGATTTTAATATTCGATTTCATTTGAATTGTTTAAAATTTAATGTCAAAGATGAACCTATGAAAGAAGAATCACTAGATTGGTTTGAACATAATTATTCTCTTCCCCCTAGTCCCGATCCATATGAAATTAGTTCAAGCTTTGTTCCATCCCCTTTTAACATAAATGAGAATTCCAATTTGGGTGTGCAAATAAATTGTGATGAAGAGGTTTCACAAAGCTTGGAAAATATTTCTAATCAAATGCAAGAAGACAACAACAACAATTTTGGAGAAAGACCTGCATTGGAATCTGAAAGTTTCTCTGCATTAAATTCAGAAAATCAGATTGCAAATCAGCAAGTGCAAGCAACAATCAAAGTAAATAATAACATGCAAACTACTGTACAAATTTCTGAATCTTTTCATGATGAGCAAATGCTGAAATCAGAGCATCAAAGCAGTCTTCTTCAAGAAAGCATGCACACGCAAAGGAATGATTTGGAATCTAAAATGTACAATGAGCATAATGTACAAAAATTATCAAACAGAAACATTTTTAAATGCATTATTTCAGATTCACATTTTTCCCTTTATCCTGATATTTTTAATGATGGTAATTTTTCCCCTCTTGGTATTAATGATATTTCAGAAAATACAGAGGCTGATCTAAATGAATTACCATTAAGTTTTTATCAAGATAGAGAAGCAATTAATGATCATTCTTTTGCCATTAATGAAAATGAAATTCTTGTTCCTCCGTGTTTGGATATATTGGATAAGATTGAAGGGAATTCTAGAGAATCTTGTGAAGTCATTTATGATAATTACTCTGACATTGAAGATGTTGATTTTTCTCGAGAAAATCGTCATCAAAAAATTCAAATAACATCTGAGAATGAGGAACATTTCAATTTAGAAATTATTCCAACTAACCCTCACTCTAAAGCAGATAATCATCTTCATGATTTCACTATTCAAGAAAATATTCCAATTTATGATTCATATCATGATCAAGCTTTCATTCCTGTTCATAATCATAAATCTCTTTCTAATTCACAAGTTGGAATTTGAAATTACTCAAATTCCATAATTCTGGCCAATCCTTGTGAAAAAGAAATTATTTCAAAACAATCCCAATTGTGCTGTAACATTAGTTGTACAAATAGTGATTTCATTTTATTTTTGTTTCCTCACTTATTTTGTATTAAATCAGATTTATTTTCAGATTTTATTTTTCAGATTTTTGATACATTACGCTGGCATATTGAGCACTTTATTATCAAACATTCAATTGATACATTGCCCTGTTGGAAAATTGAAGTTTTATATTATAATCAAAATCATCAAAAGCTATTTCAATTTCAATTTCAATCAATGCTAATGTTTTATCAAAAGCTTCTATCTTCTCAAAGGCAATATCAACAAGAGAATGTATTTTTAGAAGTCTACCAGCAATCCAATTTAATTAATAATTTTCCATTTCATTTGAAAGATTTCCATCCATTTTTCATTAATTCATTTGAAAAATATTTGGAAATTTTTCCTTCATGGAAGATTATCAATAGCTTAACATTTACACATAACACTAACAGTTTCTTCCAGGCCTTTGAATCTAAAAGCTCACATCTACAATCTGGCCTGTTATCTCTTTCTTTGAACATTTCCCAATTTTTAATAGAAATCCATCCAGATTTCTATGATCCAATTGGTATTCAATTGGAAAGAAAACTTCATGAGAAGGAGATTTTAGATAAGCTTCTAACAATAGTTGTACATTCTGATTTCAGGTTTAATTTTCTTAGTTCAATTAGATTTGTATTTTTATTACTAACATTTGAATTGTACATACATGCAGGGATTAAAATGAGAAAATGGTTACACTGGAAATATGACTATACCTAGTCATTTTTCAATTATATGGTTAGAATAGGAGTAGAGTTAATGTAGTTAATTTATTTTCAACATTTCTGTAGATTAAAAATAAAGCAAAGCAATCAGCCATTTTCATACATGTTCAGTGAAAACATTTTCTCCTAATCGAAAAATTTTAATTCTTGCTTTCCTTTTTAAATTTCTTACAGCGATACCTCTACTCTGTCTATTTTGAATAATGTCTTGATTAAATTCAATTAAGGTTGCACTTGGCATCAATCGCCTCAAAGCTACTTTTCTTAATTTCGGGATTTCCTTCAAAGTTTTCTTTTGAAATTTATATGATAAAATTTTTGAGAATATAAAAACTTCATGATCTCATTATCCCATGAAATGTATGACTGTCTATGATAAGCTTAATTCTGACTCAATCATTATTATTCAGTCTAACCTTTCGTGGTAATCATATGAAGTTCATATTATCTTCCTCGAAATTTGCTAAGCTGACCTTAAGGATGCCCATTTTGCTGTGTGCACACATTTAAATCTGTTTTGACATTTTTCCACAATTAGTGGCTTTATCCCATTCGAACCTTTAGTTATTATTTGATGCTGCAATATGCATCATATTCATTTACTAAAGGCATTATTGAACAATCACTATAACAATACCGATTTTTCTCAAGTTAATTCGGAATGTGCAGAGCTAATAAATTGTTGTTGCAATTCAAAAGGGAAGCATAGTTTCATATTTATTTCTGGTAAATTTTATATTTCCTGAACATGAATAAACATATTTTATTTAGGCTGATTGCTCACTCTGATTTAGAATAAATAATGAGTTGATTTTGAACAAAGTCAAAATTTTGATAAATCGAAGGAAGAATTTGAAGATTCATGAGGTAAAATCTACAAACAATTTCCTTCCAGGTACGCATTTACAAGTTCATTTTCATCTATTATTAGTTTATCTTTTCTTCAGTTTATTTTTTATTCTTTTTCTGTTTTAATTGCAGGTTTTCATTTTTTTTCAAAACTTGAAGTAAGCAGCAAACCCAGTTCAAATTGGCAACAACTCTTCATAAAAGCTTCCAATCCTCCACCAGATCATATTTTCAAAGTCCATACTCTTATCCTGGCTTTATTTTAATAAGCAACGATAATCTTCATTGAAACAGCTATGCTAGGAAGTTTCTGAACCTTTAATCTGTTTCTTTAAGCATTCATTTTATTAGAAAATGATTAAGATGATGCTGGGAAACAAGAAGATTGATATCAGACATAAAGTTTTCATTGTGGCTGAATTTTATCATTACTGCTATCTAAAAAAAGCCTAAAATACTTACAACCTGTAAGGTATGATTTTTCTAAATCTCGACATAAGAAGGATTGATTACACGATTATTTTCTTTCCTCATATTGTTGAGACATTGGTATAAACATTCTTGTTTGAGTTTATCTTGAGAAATTTGGATTTTCCTTTCCATTTTTAAATTTTCTTCATTTTTATTTTTTGCTGATTTCTTTCTCATTTTAGCATAAGAATTCTTTTTCCTTTGGTTTTCAGTTTTTATTTTTGTCACTTTGCCATGATTTATATGGAAGGCCTTCTTGTTACCTAACTATGGTCAGTATACATGGAGAAAAAATTGTTAATAGTCATCTATTAACTTTTTCTTAAATCTCTTAGTAAAGTTTGATTTTCTTATTATAAAGGTAGACATACTTAAGGAAGAGATTACCAATTTAGAGAAGTTGACAAAGTATCATAAAATCTAGAGAAATTTCTTTTTCATCAAAATTGTAATCATTTTGAGATTTCAATATTTTATTAAGATCTTTCAAAGTTCTATTATCAGTCAAGAAAAGTTATTTTTAACCAAGTAAAGACACTTTACAGCAAAGCACCTTTTAACTCTAAAATTGTCATTCTTAACTCTTAAGGAGTCAATGATTCTCCCTGTCCCAAAGAGTCTTATTTTTCTAGAGTATAATCTAGAGATATATTTAAACTTAAAATATAAGAGGTCTCATCATGAGCCTGCTTACCATGATCATAGGGGAAAAATAGGTTGACATTACCAACACTGCTAAACAAACCAGGGTAATGGCTTATGATTGCAAACAATTATAAGACAAGGGGTCTCATCACGAGCCAGCTTGTTCAGTCTAATAATAACCAGTGAATGGCATTGTCAACTATCTGGCTACCAAACCAGGACAATGGCTTTTAAGATTAAAATAAAAATAAAAAAATAAAAAATAAAAAATAAAAATAAAAATAATATAAATGGATTTATCTCTAGGTCAATAATTCTTAAAGAGATGGGATTCTGAATCATTGGTGATTAAAAGGTAACCCTGTCGAGACTATAGGCGTTTTCTACTAGTGGTGGCTCTACCTGTGACAAATGAGTATATTTTAAAAGCTAAGCTATAAAGTGACCCCTGCTTTATCTCTATAACTAATTAAGGACTGATATAGAGTTTTGAAATATTTTAATTTATGAGGAATTTTAAGAAAAATTACAGTTAGATGATTCTTGCTTTTATTCAGACTAATGAACCTAGTCAAGCATTTTAAGCATAATTCTCTTTTCTTTAATTATTTTTACTTGAATTTTAGGAAAATCTCATTCATATCAAACAGAGATAACTGGTTCTTCTCCCGTGTGTCGCCATTGTTGTGGTAAAACACAACCCCCCCATTTTTGACTTGTTCACTTCAAATAATGGGGACCCATTTCTATAAATTTTTGACTAAATGCCTTTTAGGATTTTATTTAACTAATTATCCTACGCTTTTGTTAATTTTTCATTTTCTTTGGATTCTTGTTTTTATTGAATCGATTTTTTATAAGCCTCCCATTGACGCTTGTTTCGCCTCATTTGGTCAACTGGTTTAAAAATGGTACTCCTTTGAAGTACCATCATTTTTCTAGTCTGGGTTAAAAATGCTATTTTTTATTCTTTTTCGGAGTGGCTGTAGTTTAGAAAATTTCATAGCTAAACTAAACATCATTAAAATAAAACCAAAAAAAAATAAAAAAGAAAAAGACAAGCCATCCTCGCGGATCCGTCGCGGATCGCCCAGGATCGCAAATTTGATTGCGCCGCGGATCGCCGGATCGCAAATTTTAGATTCGTCGCAGATCACAAATCGCAAATTCGAATCCATCGCAGATCGCAAATCGCAAATTTCAGATCCATCGCAGATCGCAAATCGCAAATTCGAATCCGTCGCAGATCGCAGATCGCAAATTTCGGATCCATCGCAGATCGCAAGATCGCAATTTCGCAATTTCGGATCCATCGCAATTTTTAGAACATGCACATTTAAAAAACCCCGATCCAAGGTTCTTGCGATATGCGATGTGTTAAAATTTTTTAATATAAAGTTTTTGTTTCACCTCACGTCACCCTCACCTCACACTCCACTCACCATATCCTTCCACAAACTTACATGAATGAATTAATGAGTTTTGATTGATTTCAATGGTTTGTTTTATGGATTTTGGGTTTGGATTGATTCCAATGGTTTGTAAATTAATTTTTATATTTTTATATTATAATAATTATATTATAATTATAATGTTTATTATAATTTTAATATAATTTGAATTATAATATTAATCATATTTAAATTAACTTTTTTAAATCATTCGTATATTAATTTAATTTTGTAACTTAATTAATTTCTAAATTAGATGATAATTAATTAAAATTAATTGTATATATTAGTTAGTTAATAATTAATTTAGAATTAATTATTAGATAATTAGAATCTAATTTAGGATTAAAATTCTAATTAAAAATTCTGATTTTTAGCCCAGCAAACAGAATTTCTAGATTTATGCCAGATTTGACTCATCAACTTTGGAGGCTCATATAATGAGTTTTAATTGACCAAATGAAGCCCAGGACGGCTCATTGGAAAGATAAAATCAAGGAGAACATTTCTGAGGAGGTTCCACTAATAGATTTGGTCATTAATTGGGTCAAAAATCATGCAGAAGATCGAGCTGCGAATTTCTAAAAACAAAATCAATTTTCTGATTTATTTTCAACATTTTCATTTGTCCAAGCCTCTTCTAATTGCAGATCCATTCGTCAATAATATCCTTGGCCAATTAAACCATCCCAGGTATCAATAGAGAGCTTATATTTTATTTTCAATAATTTATTTAAATAGAATTTGATTGGATTTGTTTTAAATGCCAAAAATGATATTTTGTTTTTATTGATTGCATTTTAATTTATTTTGATTTCTTTTTGCAGGAAAACAGTAGAAGAGATATGAAGAAAATATCTTAATCAATGAGAATGCTCCAGCAATTAAAAGATTGGAATGTTTGAGAAAATAAAAGTGATTGGACAAATTTTCTTCAACAAAATTTCATCTCAAGAATTCCTTTGCAAATATTATAAATAACAGATTGCAGAATGGAAAAGGGCTGCTCTCCTCTGCAATTCCAGACTTCTAAAAGCATTTCTGTAATAGGGATTTAGAGTTGTAGATGGGGAGGAGAGAAAAATTTCAGATCTGAACATTATTGAGGGTTTTTCTTTATGTCTTGAATTATGCATGATGGGCAGAGTTTGCATTTCTGCAGCTCTAGTCTTGAAAGCAGAAATTCAAGTAATGTAAAGTACTGTTAGAGACCAGGATCAGAGAAGCAGATTCAATTAACTGGTATTTTTGGCATTTTTGTATCAAATACCAGTTTCATTTTTATTTTAATAAAATTTTTGTTTCATTTTATTCATGTTTTGGGATTTCTGTTGATATGGATAATTTGTCTCAAATTCTTAAATATCTCTGCTCTTATGAATTAAACTATGATTTCTAAGTAACCATTACTCAGAAATTTGTCTTATAACACTGATTTATTAAATAGTAATGTGTTGTGAATTTCTTCCACATATTATTGTTTAATTATTAGTTTGACTGAAATGATAATCGATATCATTTTTGTGAATTTCTTCCGAAGTGTTGTTGATTTATTATTTTAGTCAAATGGTCTCAATAGAATGTGTTTTGGTACTCAAAAATGTGAGCTAATTGAATTTCTTCGTTGGTTTGACATTAATTAAAAGCCAGACATATTTTAATTCTCATCACTTAATTATCTTGCTCTTAATTAGGTTAGATTTTCATCTACCTGATTGAGATATGATTTAGATTAGTTTCTTTTTGCTTGCATTATAGAATAAGTTTGCAATTAGATTAAATTTACATTCTTTTAAGTCCTCTTCTCAAAGAGGCAAAGTCTTAGTTGTGGTTTGGCTGAACCCAAATCAGCTTAAGGGTCATTCTCTTGCCTGATCAGCACGAAGAATTGATCTGATATCCCTGTCTATTGGTAGTTAACGATACATCGTAAACCAATAGCGATAGGGAAAAGGTAACTGGACCTAGTTAAACCAGTCGGAGCCACTATCATAAACGGAAAAGGAGCTGTATTAAGGTCCGGACCGGGTGGTTGTCCCCCAATGTTGTAGCAACGATTTTTGAGGCCTCAACAAGATGGTAACAAGGATTTGATGAACCATTTAGCAAGGTGCTGATCGGGAAAAAATGTCTTAACCATTCATCGATGACGATGCCACTCGATCTGAATTTTGAGTAGCATTACTCTGTTTGAAGTTGGTCAAGAGTTTCGTTCCAGTTTCGTATCTGATTGGTAACTGGAATGGGTAAAAAATATAGTATCCAAAGCAGTGAAATTGTCAAAAGAAGCTCTAGGTAATTCAATGTACCATTTAGCTGCCGGACCTATGAGTGTTCGCTGAAAAGGATGTAATTGAACATAATCATAATTTAGGGAATTTGATGAACACCATAAATGATAAGTCATAATATGAGTTTATGGGTGTTCTCCAGGGTTTCCATTGAATTTAGGAATGTTGGAGGGTAATTTATGTGGTATCACCGGCCACCAAGGAGCATAATTGATAGGATCATTAGTTAACCGGTTTAAATCTAGTAATTCCAAGGTTGCAACAAAAGGCAATTGTCTATTAAGGTCAGGTTGAGCATAGCTAGGATAAGATGGAATTGCTTTGGAAAGAGGTCTTTGAGTACCGGTATATGGGATTTGTTGCTGGTAACCCAGATAGGGGTTGTTTTGCATGGAAAATGCTTGAGAGTTCTGTTGACCAAAACCTGGATATGGTACTTGTTGATATGAAGTTTAAGGAATTTGCGCCTGTGGCTGCCAAGGATTCTGTCCACCAATGTTATAACCAAAATTAGTGTAAGTTGGATTCGGTTGATATGTATAACCAGATTGTGTTTGTGACATCCCATAAAATGGTGGACCAGCTTGTGAATAAATGATCCCTGATACAGGTTGTTGTGAATTAACCAAATGAATTTGAGTTTGTGGACCCAATATTTGATGATATTGAGTTGAAGAACTTGCCTGATAAGGTTTATGTACAAGATTTTGATGCTTTAATAGGGGTATAGATGTATTAACAAGTGGTATTGAAGTGGGTGTAACAGGTTGAATTGGTTGATACGATTGGACAACCGTTTGTGGTTGGATGGGCATAGTGGTCTGCCATTGACAAACATGCATGTCAACATTAGTTTGACCAAAATGTGACTGAGTATTGTCATATTGGGTGACCATAGGTTGCCCCCCAACATAAGGAGGATAATAAGACGAAAAATATTGTTCACCGAATACTGGGAGTCCAGTTGATATGGTATTTAAAGGAATTGACCCATAATGACCGGCTTGATATTGCCCTGATGATGGATGTAATGAATCAAGTTGTTGAGTACTAATTATAGGACTACCAGTTAAAACACCAGATGAGGACATTGGCAAAGACCATGATCGTGAAGGTACACTAGAGAAAGTGCCAGATAGTGATTTGTAACCTATTGGGACTGAAGGGCCATCGTGCAAATATGACTCTGGTGATGTTGTGAACATCGATAGAGTAGCGAGGGTAGGAGCTGACATAATTGGAACGACAGACCCAATTGAAGATGCTAGTTCAGACATGGTTGTTTGACCAAATGTATACTCTCCGAAATCAACGCGTGATTGAACAGAAATAGGATCAACAAAAGCAGATGGAAACGATGGAGGAAATGACTGGTACAGGTAAAGGTCTCCCCCAAAGTGGGTTTGTCTTAAAGGTGTATCAGGTTGAGGGATTTCTTCAATTGCGATTAAACCAGGAGGAAGAACTTCACCGTTGGGCCCAAAATATATTTCAGATGATTGATTGTGTGATATAGGAGTTTTAGTGGCGACAGATATTTGTGGAGTGACCAAAGTAGGAACAACTTCCGGCTGTTTAGATTTAGCATTCAGAGATTCTGGCCAAGAAGAGACAGGATCTCGATTAATGTGAGATTGAACAAATTTGGGTCTAGGAGGTATGGTCTCAGCGATTGAATGGATCGTGACCACGGGTAGCTGTGAAGACTCCGTTTCGACAATAGTAGACGAATCGGAATGTGTGGAAACAATTTGAGCTAGCTCTGTTTTAAATGATGATGTTTCGCCAGAGGTACGAATTGTACTTGATTCGGCAGATCGTGATCGCCTTTGCCTACTAGAAATAACTTCCAGTGGTAAAGGTGGTTTCAAAGCTAATCTACGCGAACGACAGGGGGTAGGATTGTGTTCTTCCACGATTACTGATTTATTTTATCCAAAAACAAATAAAAAAAGAGAGGGTAATGCTAGGCAAAAGGGTTTACCAGGAAACTATGAACTGCAAAATACCTCTCGACGAACCAAGAAGTACAGGTAGGTAATCTACTCGAATGCTGTGTTCGGTGTATCACAATTTCAAGGTGGCTGACTCGGTTCACTATGGATGGATAGCACCTAAAATTTTTCCTCCAAAATATACCCGAAGGTCCGTGGAGGCCCAAGTCCGTATTAGCGTTTTTCGATGCGAAACCACACAGTGAGAGCACCCCTTTATACTTATCGTACTATAACACCGCTCGATATACCTGAAAGTACGTGAACGAGCTACGATATACTTACGTACGTGGAGTGAGGTATCACACTCGGAATGTATCGCAGACAAGTTAACGACAGCTGCTATGTTTTACGATGCTAGAACACGTCTCTAGCCTAGACCTCTAAATGTTATCGTTAATGTTCCAAAGCATTGTTAAGTAAATTAAGATTTATTTTATGTTGATCTTGCTTAACAATTTGCCTTTCAGGTTCACCACGATGATGTATATAGAATTCCTAAAATGCAAGCTAAGAATGATAAACAAACTTTCACTTTTAGCTTTTTCAGCGAAAGACCTAGCTACTAAGGGAAGAGAGCAAATAATTTGAGAGCAAACAAATCAATGAATCTCAAACTAAATGCAGATTTCCTAATGTTCCTTTTGCAAAAAACACACAATCCTACATGCAAATGCAAGTTTTTATTTTAATTTTCCTTAATTTTATGAATGCAGAAAAGAAACTAGGTGCACTAAATCAATAATCGAAATGCTTTTTACTTTCTAGAAACGAAGAATACAAACAACAATTTCTCTTTTGAAGGAAAAATGAAGATTTCAACAACAATTTCTCCTATCAAGGAAATGAAAATTTTACGACAATTTCCTATTTCGAAAGCAAACGATTCTTAATGCGACCATTAAAAGTACTTTGAAACCAACTTGTCAATGATAATGCTTTTTTTTTTTTAAAACATTGAACAAATTTTCAATCAAAGGAGAAGAAATATATAGAGTTACTAGTCAATAGAGCATTAAAATTTTTAGAAAAAATCAGAAAACAAAACTGAAGCAAAGTACAAAGTCATATTTAAGGGGATTTGTTCCTTTCAGGAGCCAACACAGTCTCCAAAGGGAGACAGTGCTCTGCAACGCAGGCTGACAAGGGAGACAGTGCTCTACAAAGCACTGTGCCCTGACCAAGGGTGCGTTGAGCGCAGTAAACAAAGAAAAAGCTAATGTTTGGCTCACTAAATTTGCAAATTAAGCTCTGAAAAAGAATAATATTTATGTGAAACAACTACTGGTTGGATTTAGAAAGTAGATCAGAGACTAAAACACCAAGAAACAAGAGAAAATTTCCCCAGTAGAGTCGCCAGTTTGTTGGGATAGAATTGTAATCTACGGATAAACTACGCTTCCCTAGACCGGTGTCTAGTCTAAAACAACAGGTGAAAGACTATACTAATGTTTCTCCTAATTCAGAACAGATACACAAAGAGGATTGGATGCTTACTTGTTTCAGTCGCTTCCAAATGGCTCCTTTCTGTTGCTTCCACCACAGCTTCAAATTCAAGCGGTTTCAAATAGCTGAATGCTTCCTGCAAGAAAGAACACTGAAACAATAGAATGTGTAATAATATAGATATCTATTCAAGCTAGTTAGCTAAATCAGTTAAGCATAAAATACATTCATCAACCAAGATTTTGCAATATGGAAAATCAAAGTAAACATGGATGCATGTAGGGAAAAACAAGAAGTACTCTTTATTGATGATAGAAGGAGAGGTTACAACCTAATGACTGATTTGTAGTGACCTTCCAGCAAAGTTCCCAAGTCTCATCACAACATAAGTCTCTCCAGCAGCAGCTCCAAAAATCAAACTCTCTATTGAAAATTCTCCAACATTTCCCTACTCAAATTCTTCCTCCCAAACACTTAGATCTGTGTTCAATTTATAGAGGAACTGTAGGAAGTTTTGTAATCAATAACATTCCAAAAATAGGAAAGACATGTTTCCATTCATGTAGATGTAAAATGGACACTTGGATCCGAAGCTTGACACATGTGAACCCTTCTAGAAGACACTGGCCAAGTGGAGATTTCAGAACAATGAGAATTTCGCTCCCAATGTGACCAACGCACCTTTGAATGTCGGGAAGTGCTTTGCAGAGTAGCCTTGAATGGGGCTACCTGCATATGCAACACACCTAGGCCCCTTAGAGCCTGCGTTGGTGAGCTCCCACATGTTTAATAATAAGCTTCAAACCATGGAAAATCCTTGCTTGATGAAAGTCTTGTTTGATTCATGTTGTTTCCTGTCTTAGGGCATATAGAAACTGAGATGATAGGGAATGATAGACCCTTGATCATCGGTCCTGGAGATGATTCCCAGTTAACCAGGTCATAGGGAATGGTGCCCAAATTGACCTATAACACTGCAAAATCTCATACTACCTACTCAGCTAAAGCCCTCCTAGAAAGGTGGAAGTGCACTGAAACTATAAGGGGCTTGGTTCTACTTAAATGAGACAAACTGAGCATATCTAGGCCTAAGACAAGGTAAAACAGAGGTCAGACAACCTAGAACAGTGCTTGTGGAAAGCCCTGAATATCACAGAAAAAACTTAGAAAAAAGTTGCAGCTCGCAGGTACTGACCTGTAAACTATGGAAATCACAGTTTCTGGGCTAACAGGTGTGAGTTTAGGCAGAAATCACAAGTTATGTGCCAAAAATTATGAGTTCCAGATCCAAGATCTTCAGGCAACAGGTTGTGGAAAAATTTGCCGTCTCTAGCGTAGTTGATGCCTTTTACCTACGGAAGACACCCGAAAACACACGGAAGTTAGAATTTTTACTATTTTAGGGCATAAAAGTTAAAAAACAACATCAAGAGGTTGAAAACAACTGAATAAAAACCCTATTTACTGAAGCTGTTAGTCATGCAGGGACCTGAATAAACAACAATGGAGTCACCAATTTTTAGCGTAAATTATTAACGCAAGTGTACGAAAAGAGATAACTTTAGCTACACGTGAAAAATAATGCTATCAACAAATATGACTGCTTAAATTATTTAGATCTTCAAGTGATAGTTAAAACATATGCTGCCAAAAACCCGATCTATGCAGTAAAAGTAGTTAAACAGTAAAAAGAAATAAGAAATGCCCCATACAACCAACGGAAAAGACAAGATATAAAGAATTTTATATGTATTATAACACCTGGGAAGGTAACAAAGAATAATGTTACCAGTCCCCCCAATGGGATGTGTTCTTGGTTGTATTCAATGCTTCAGATCCAGAGGTTTCGCTCTCTCTCGATGGTGTAGAAACCACAAAATATGTTGAACTCTATGGGAGCTCAAGAAGCAAAGAAAGTAGTAGCAACAATGAGAACAATCAAAGCGCGGAAATGAAAGTGATAAAAGTAAAGAATGAATGGAAGACCCTCCTATTTATAACAAAATATTGAGTTATCCTTGATAATGGTGCATAGTAAAATATTATTAACCAAAATCTAGATCTAACTGCTTGGAATATTTTATTGTATTTTGTTGGAGGGAAAATATATTTAATTGGTTAAATACCTTTATTTAGAAATAATAAACAAATAAATTATTTATTTATCATTTCAAGAATGTGGTTAATGAATAATTAACAAATAATGATTTGTTTAATTATTTCTAGGCGATTTAGTCAAATTTAACAAGGAATAATAACTGAATAATGATTTAATTAATTATTCCTAGAGAAAAATAAGAAAAATAATGATTTATCTAATTATTTCTCATAATTGAGTTAAATATGACTAGGAATATTATTTAAAGAGTGGTTTAATTAATTATTCCTAGAGGAAAATCAAATAAAAAAGGATTTATTTAATTATTCCTCGTGGGGTTTCCTGTTTGAAATAGAAATAACTTAATAAAATATGGTTTATTAAATTATTTCTTATAGTGAAAGCAATTTTACTATGGTAAAGTTGGTCTTACATGGTGTACTTTGATCCATCTAATTGTAAATGGTTAGATGACCAAAAATTGGTGTAACAATAAGCACTTGATCTATCTGTTTAGCTTGTTTTGGGTCTTAGGAAGGCTTCGGAGCTGTGTGTGCGGAGGCCTTGAAGAGTCTGCAGCTTTGTGCACATACCACCTGCAGCTGTGTGCGCAGGTCGAAGGAGTGAATGCATTGAAGAGACTTATCATAATAAAGAGGAAGAGTTTTGAAGGCTTCTCTGTGTTTATGCATTGTATGTGCTTATTATCTACTTTGCGAAGTTGTTTGTATATTTATGTCGTGTTTTAATGATAAAGTCAAAGTACACACAAGTATTGATTGATGAATGAAGTATAAACTGTTAAAATAGATAGATGCATCCGTGCAGTTCTGAATAAGAATAAAGAAGAAGTTTAACAATAGATCCACACTCCATTGTGCCTTCGAATGCATAAACTTGGTTATGACATCCCCCAATATTGCCTCAGGTGAGACTACAATCTACATAGCAGGTTGTTGCTGAAAGGGTCGGTAATAGAGGATTTTGTTGGTGCGCAGCTAAATCTGAACCTAGGTCAAGCCCAAACATAACCAACAATAGGATCTTGCAGGCAGGTCAACAGGATCACAGGTATATGGATATTGTGCACAAGTTGCAGCGAAGTACAAGTACATGTGTTGGCACAGGTATAGGTACATGGGGTAGAGGTACATGCACATATACACGTGTACAAGATTTGGATTACCGTCTCACAACAGATGGACTATTTATATTTAGAGACATGATATAGGTACCAGACAATAGTGAGCTCAAGAAGGTGATATTGAGGGAGTTTCATGCGAAACCATATTCAGTTCACCCAGGCTACCAAAAGACATTGACTGTAGTGAAGAGATTATATTATTGGCCAAATCTAAATAAAGATGTGGCAGAGGTTGTAGCCAGATGTTTGGATTTTCAGATGGTTAAGGCAGAGTGTAAACATCCATGTGGACTGCTACAGCCAATTGCGATACCAGAGTGGAAATGGGAGGTCATTTCCATGGACTTCATCATAGGGTTGCCCAGGACAGCTAGACAACATGATTCCATCATGATTTTTGTGGATAGATTAACAAAGGTTGCACATTTCATATCGGTGAAGACTACATACTCAGATAACGATGTAGCACATGTGTTTATCTGATACATAGTCAGATTTCATAGTGTTCCAAAGAATATTGTGTCCGATGGGGATGTAAATTTCACTTCCAAGTTTAGGAAGGAGTTGTTTGAAGGTTTGGCCACTGAGTTGGCCTTCGTCACAACTTATCATCCAATGACAGATGGAGAAACTGAGAGGGTCAACAGGATATTGGAGGATATGTTGAGGATGTATGTGATGCATCCACAACATAAGTGGGAAGAATATCTTCCACTGGTAGAGTTTGCCTACAACAATGGGTATTAGGAGTAATTGAGGATGAGTCCATTTGCAGCTATGTATGGGCGTAGTTGCAACACTCCTATTAGTTGGAGTGTTCCAGTTAACATGGTATTGATTGGAGCAGGGATGTTGGCAGAAATGGAACAAGAAATGTAGGTGATTAAGACGAACTTGAAAGCAACATATGATAGGTAGAATATTTATGAAGATAGGAACAAATTGTTCAAGGAATTTCAAGTTGGAGATCAGATGTACTTGCGTGTTAAGCCCAAGTAGAGCTCCTTGTGGATTAGATCATGTGCCAAGCTGGCACCACGGTTTTGTGGAACCTTCAGGATCATTGAGAGGATCAGATCAGTGGCCTATCGACCTCCATTTCCTTCCACAATTAAATTCCATGATTTTTTTAATATATATTTTCTTAAGATGTATTTTAAAGATGCTCATCATGTGATTGAATGGTTTTTATTGCAGGTGGAACCCGATGGAGTATTCTTGTCGGATCTTTAGTTTATATTGCAGAAAAAGGTACTCATGCTCTGGAATCGAGCAATAGAGCAAGTTAAAGTGAAATGAAAGAACTTTGGGCCCGATGAAGCTACATGGGAGATTGTGGATCAGACACGGACCATGTATGCTTCCTTGTTTTCTTGTTGAGGCAAAGCAGTTTTGGTGTGATGTTTGTTTTGTTTAACACATGTTTTGGTGTTGCTTTGGTAAATTTTTTGATGTGATTGTTGTATGTACTTACATATGTATATCGATGTAAATACCACCATGAGCTATGTTTTAAAGCTCCAATAAGCGATATGATGTCATGTCATTATAGTTGTCATGTTGTTATGATGTCATGTTGGTTTGATTTTCAGTAGAGTGAAAATTGTAAATACTGCATTGAGCTATGTTATAAAGCTCCATGGGTAGTATGGTTGTGTGGTTGAACACCGAGGAAGGTGTCCCCCAAGGGGGAGGGTTCTGTAACAACCTTTGTGTGGTTGTTGTGCATATGGTTCTATAACAACCCTGCTGAAAATTCCATGTAATAAAAGTACAAATAATAACCACGGTTGATGGGACACTTATTCCAAGCTAAATGTTGGGAAAAACATCTTATGGGGTGTTAATTTGGTTTATTATGGCTAAGGAAATTGGAAAAGGAAAAGGCTTCGGAGTGAAAAATGGCATTTTTGGTACATTTAGTTATGAAAAAATGGAAATTAGGAGAAAATGGAGATGAAAGGTCACAAGTTTCATGTGAGGAGGAAATTGAAGGAAAATAATGGAAAATGAAGAAAATAGAGGCCTCATTAATAAAAAGGATTTTGAGGATTAGTTGGAAAGTTTTTGCTCACATTTTTGGAGCTCTCTCATTATTCTCTCTCTCTCTCTCTCTCTCACTCGTGGACACTTAGAGTTTCTTGGAGCATTTTGGTATTTGTTACACAACATTTTGTCACCGTCCCTGCAATCCCCATCCTGTACATTGGAGGACTATTTCTGTAACTAATAAGAAGTGTCATGCCTTGCAAAGACCATCATTGCATCCCTTGCCATGAGGACAACATTCCTCCTGTTGTCAATTTCCTGAGAAGACCATCAGAAACACATGTTTTTGCATTGGCGCTGGTAGAACATTATACCCTCGTGCCAATGAGGAAGATTAACACTGGGCCCTGCGCCCATTGGCACTCTATCCTAACTAGCTACCCGTGCCAAGCTGTTTTTGGAATTTTTTTTAAATATAGAGGCAAATTTTCTGTCCTAATAACTTCATGGGCGAGTTAGCCTGAGTGATTCGACTGAATAACTATGACCACCCTCCTTTGGCCTCTTGTTTCCACCTTTTTGGGAAACCTCCCAAAGGATAAGGCCTCCCTTCCATCATTGTAGGGATCCCAACCTCCTCCTCCCCATCTATAAATAAAGCTATCTCCCATTGATACATTAGCTGAACATATTATAGCTGAAAGGCTGAAGAGAATTGCTGAACATTTTGCTAAGGAGATAGAAAAGAAAGAGACCTTTGTTGAGAGAGTGCTTAGTCTTGTGTCCTCGCCTCATCCCAATTCCCTGACGATCCTTCGAGACATGCTTCGACTGAACCCACTGAAGGAGGTTGCAATGTCAAGGCTCCAGTTGTAATCTCTTTCTTCTATTTATATATACATGACTATTGTCTAGTTCCCATATTGTGTTAATATGATTTATTTTACACAATGTGTTTAGTCCTCCTTGAGTGACTAGTTAGCTACGAATGAAATTATTGTCTTGTATGTTGCTCTTGTATTTGATCTTTGTGTAGGAATACGAGTACCGTTGCTGAAGGACTATGACCTGTTAGGACAAAGATCAAGAGGATGCCATCACTACAGCTGCTACAATCGCGTTGGACTCCAGGTAGGACAATCTACCCCAACCTATTTCATTTGTTAGCTAGGAACCTACACTTTAACTTGTTACCTTGTTGCTAGACCCATTCTAGGGCTAGAGGGATTGCCTCTGTCTGCAGAGGGGTTTTACCTTTCCAACAATATTGAACCAAGAAAGGCAAGAAAACAAGAAGGAGGAAGCAAGCAAGGAGTAGTAGGAATCAAGCAGCTACAACAGGATTCTTGGTAGGCATCGATTTGCATGTGTATTTTCCTTGCTATATTTTGCATGCAAGGTATTGCATGTAGTTTCTTGTTGTCTTGGCATGGGTTTTTCCAAGTGTGACAGTGTTTCAGCCTAGCCTTGCCATTTCTGGATAGCCATGGTGTTTTGGAGTTCTCATCTTTTGGTTTAACTAGATTACCAGATGGATTCGAGGCTGAGTGGGGTGGATCTCCGAATTGATATAACACATGTCCTAGTAAACCCTAAACTGGAATGTGGGTTGCGGTAAAACTGGATAATGTTTTGCCTCGGTAGGCCTTGGAATCCTCGACTGAAGAATGCCAATATATACGATAAATCATAGAGGTGGTTTTCTCTCCATTCAAGCCTAGGAATCCCGGGTTTGGGATTACGGTAAAGCATGGAGAGTATGTCTCAGTTTAGGGCCTAGTGATCCTTGATTCAGACAATGGCTTGCGGTAAAGCCTGAGAGACTAGGAGACAAGAAAATTCCTCATGGTTTAGGCGAAGAGAATCCGGTGATATCAATGCTTGTGTTGGCCTAGTGATCGGGTGAAGATTATAGTAAAGCCTGGTTTATGGTTGATAAGGGTGAGGTGGTTTAGCCTCAGTATGCCTTGGTTGGTTTTTTGGTTTGAGTCCCACATTCATGCTTGGAATATGGCACGAGGGTGATTGGACGAAGTAATATTTGGGTGACCAATCTATGGTCGAGTGGAACAGGGAAGTCCCATCTTCGGTTGGTTTTTACACTCATTAATGAGAAGATCATTACTTTGGTATTTGGTATGAAAATTTAATGGTTATTATGTGGATTTCATTGATGTTATATACTTCGTATTTCTATTTCTATTATACTGGTTATGAGATTGTATTTTACTAGTGATAACGTATGGCTCTATCTATTTTTTCCTGTAAATGAATATACAATGTATCTATGGTCAAATAGATTTTATTGCAACTTATGATGTAAGAAAGAAATACTTCTTAGCGATTCTTAGATAAGTATTAGACCCATATTCTTAATTCTATTCTTTACACATGTAGATGCAATGTTTGTGACATGATTGATGAAATTCTTGTCATGGCTGGGTGGGGTCGGATGAGTTCTTGATGATGTGATTGCTTCAATGTATTTTTTTAATGTTATTTATCCTCTCGTGAAGTTATAGGAAGTTCTGGGCTTAGGAGCTGAAAATGTGGCACAAATATCAGAGCTGCAGGCACAATATTGACCTTTTGGGGCCCTGACTATGGCCTTGAAAAGGAAAGCCCACAACTAAGGGTCTATAACTGATCCCTTTCCCTTACATGCATGTAGCTAAGCCTCAAATGGGTTAAAAATTAGTTCCCCCTTAGGGAACGGGGCCATGGAAGTTTGGGTTACCTCCTGGGGATGTCAATGATGCAGTGTAAGGTATGTTTGTCATGTTTCCATCGGTTCCACTTCCTCAAAGTCATCTAGGAGGTTAAATCTCATATTAGTAGCCTCTCGTCACATGTTTACCCTAGTTGGCCGGTTAATTGGGTAGATGTGGGAAGAGGGTGTTACAATCCTAATGCTATGTAAGTTTGACAACACCTACACCTGATCTATCTTAAGAAGGTTGCTGCTATTAAGGCTGAAGTTGAAAAACTTCTCTTTTCTGGTTTCATCTACCCAGTACCTCTAACTGATTGGGTGTCAAACATTTTTCTTGTCATGAATAAACAAGGGAAAATTCGTGTGTGTGTTGATTACTGGGACAACAATTGTGCTTGTCATAAGGACAATTATCCTACCCTGTTTATCAACCAGACTGTTGATGATTATGCTAGAAGTGAATTATTGTCATTTATGGATGTTTTTTCTAGCTACAATAAAAACAACATTCTCCCATCAGACCAACATAAAATTGTGTTTATTTTTCCATGGGGAAAATTTTCTTATCGAAAGCTCCCTTTTGGATTGAAAAATGTTGGGGAAAATTTTTAGAGGGCAATTAATTACGCCTTCCATGACGTTGAAAACATTATACAACCATATTGGGATGACCTACCTTCCCACTCGAAATATCATGTTGATAATCCGATGTATCTTAGGGATATATTTTTGTGTTGTCTTATACCATCAGTCTCAATCCGCACAAGTGTGTGTTTTCTATGCAATCCAGTTGATTTCTTGGCTTATTTGTATCGAATCAAGTAATTCATATTGATCCAGTGAAAGTCCAGGTGATCTTAGATATGTCTGCTCCTTCCTCTCTTGTTCAGCTTCAACGACTCCAAGGGAAGGCTAACTTTATATGGATATTTGTTTCCAATTATATTAAACTGACTAAAGGGTTTACTCATTTGTTGAATAAATAGGTTCCCTTCCATTGGGATGACACTGACCAAAAGGAATTTGATGCTTTGAAAGATGTTCTAATTCAGGAAACATAGTTGTATCCCCTATATTATCAATTTGATTACTTCTTGTACCTCACCGTTGCAGTTACTACCATCACTATGGTATTGGTCTAAGAGTACGAAGCAAGGGCCAAAAATCCTATTTATTATTTGAGTCCCATCAGGTGCTCAGAATTATGCTCAAAAATCAAAATTCTCAGAATGGCTTGAAACCTGAACGACTGCATAGTGTTCGACGTTCTGAATCCAGTGCAACTCGTTTCACTCAAAATGGACTCTGTATTGCTTTGGAAATGAGTGATTTTCATTTTACTAAATAAGCAAAATTTGAAAAAAAATGCAGACGGGGAGCCAATCAGCATTTCGTACTGTTGACATGGCATGCTAACTGGGTAGGTCAAAGTTTAGTAAAGTCATTTACTTCGGTGAATGAGGTCTTCCAAGTGGCAGGGGTTGGTTGGCGCATTTTGGTATGTGTGGTGGAATTTTCTTATTGATTGAAGTTTGGGCCAATGAGGAGGAGGCATGTGGCTCAGCTTGGGGTTGCCATGTGTCCCCCTCATGGAGGATCAAAATTAATTATGGACTAGAAGGACCGGGCAGGGGTTGAACACGAGACCTCCGCCCAACCAATGTGCCGCATTACCATCTATGCTGCTCTGTGGTTCTTACCCATATAATTTTCCATATCTATTTGAACTATGTTCATCACGCCAATGGGGGGAGAGGGGGCCAGTCTTCAATACACATGATTGCGACCCGAAGTCCATAGGCAGAGTGTTGGGAGCTTAAACTTAAGCCTAATTAATTAACTTCTAAAACTGCGTTTAATTAATGCTAATCCTATATCTGTTAACACTAATTCATTTTAATTAGCCCTTAATGCAAATTAATTAAGCTAATCTGAGATTAACTTTGCGGTTTCGACAAATCCAATGGGTTTACTATTTTTACTGCTAGTTACCTGATCTAGCGCCAGTCAGCTAGATTTAGGGACTAAATTGTGGAGAAAACTGGTAGAGGTCATAACTTAGTCAATTTTTGACCATATGGAGAGAAGAAAGAGGCTAAAGTACCATTTTTGAGTTTTATGAACTCATTGGTGCAAGTTTCAATAGTATAAAAGCATTGAAAATATATCATTTTTCGAATTGGAGCATAATATAAAGGCCCAAGCCATGGAAGTTGGACCAAGGAGATGTAACCTAGGAGGGGTGAACTCCTTCATCAAATCCCTGTGTTGATGTGTTGTATGGTGATGTATTGTACTTTTATTTTCTATTTTTTAGTCTTACTTTTATGTTAAATTTCTCATAAAAAATAACATAAAAATCATTCATGAGACTTAATAACTTGCAAGAGAACTTGAACCCTTAAGCACATGTAAAACCTTGTCTTCAAAATATGAAAGAGGAATTATAACAACATTACTAACATACCTTAATAAGATAATTTTTTTATCAGAGCTTTAGGTTTGTTGTGCAAGAAGGGATCTAATTGTTTGCAAGTTTGTGTCATGCTTACAAGGTTAAAACTCAAAAGAGGAGAAGGGAAGCTGGTTGAAAGCCCTGTAGTAGGTCAAGTGGAAGAATGGAAAGGTTTCCAAAGTCTTCAACGCCAACACATCCTCAAGTTGAATTTGAGTCTTCAGTGAGCATGTATCATGAAGGATAACCTACCATGACAGAAGAGGAAATAGAATTTGTTGGCTTGAGGGGTCTTGACCCAGGTTCAAAGCTATGCGTAACCAACAAAAACCATCTTACTACTGGCCCTTTTGGCAGTGACATAATTGTGCAAGCCAAACTCACCCAGAGAAGTATGGTAGGGTGCTAGAACCAGGTTTCCACACCCTGAGAGAGAATTAATTGGTGTGGGGTCCTTACATCTATAAAATTAGCTAACTATTCTACGCGCAAAAGACCCTAACCAGAAACCCTAAGTTAAATATCACAGGTTGCTTGGGTGCACATGCATAGACTATAGGTCTATAATCGATTTAACTAAATTAATGATATAATATTCATCCGTTACGGAAATCGATCCATGCAATTGACATTCATATAAAACAGTAAACAGGTCCACACCCGATCCAAACACATATAATATACTTGATGCAGTAAACAGAAATAATACACAGAAATAGATCAAATAGAAAAACATGGATGCATTTGATACTCAAAATTATCCAAAACAATATTTTATTCATCCAGATTTCGTAACATCCTTACAATACTCCAGTTCTAACTGCACAGATAGCTAGCGGGGTTTGCACACAGCACAACTAAGGTCTTCGCGGACATAGCCAGTAGGAGCCTTCTATACCCAGACAGAAAACAAAGACTTATCTCATAGAACTATCATTAATGAAAACTTCATCAAAAAATTGTCCTATTCCACTCGATCTAAACTTTTATTTATACTTTAGCATGCACTCATACTAAGGTCCGAAAACCATGGCCTTGACCCACCCCAAAGCCTCTTGACCTGTGCATTTATTTGTACGCACGACTCAAAAATACAAAAATACTATATTTTTATCAAAATTTCGGTCTTAAGGGATCCCGCTCCAACAGGTCCCCAACATAATCTTGTGGCTCGTCCTGAGTCACAATGGTACTAGGGTCTTCATCTTTGTCTTCAACTCCTCAATGGCAGCAATGAAGGGCGCCAGGATGCCCGTGCTTTGATCAGTTACACTTTCGGTTGTGTCCACCAATTTCTGAGAAGTCAGCCCTTCTGCGACAAGATTGATACTATGATATGTCTGGTTCAAGTTCTTCATAACAACATCCAAATCCTGTGAAAAAATAATTGCTTTGTCTGCCATGGCTTCATTTGATCAGTCACAATGTGCTTATTTATCCTCAGATCCTCAAATTCATCATGCAATATCTGACTTGTCTACAACTCGGCCATGCACTGAGCAGGTACAAAGGTAGGCAGTGCCTTTTGAAGGTCATCAAATGTCTACTCCTTGGTGCGCAGTTCCTACGAAATATTTCAGATAAGGGGATCCATTTGCATGTATGTACATAGGCCCATAGCTATATTTAGTAGCGCAGTTCCCTTGTCAATTGTGGTGGTAATACTTGCTGAAGCTTCTTTGACAAAGGCTGCCCACTACACGAGCACTTTTGGCAGAGTTTCTTATTGAAGCTTGGCTTGCAACTCTGCGATATATTGCTCAAAAACCACTTTAACAACCTGCACTTTTGGTCTGGAGGCCTTCAGCACTGCTAAGATACTTTCAACTTTGGCTTATAGTGAAATTGAAGCAGGAATGGAAACCTCTGGCAGGTCACCACAAAGTATATCGATCAAAGTTTCCAGTTCTTCTCGCTATGCTACTGATGCCTACTACGCTATCTGAGCCTGGAGAGACTCTTATGTTTTTTCCATGATCTTATGCTCAACTTCACTAAGTTAATAGTGCATGCATGCCCCCCTGAACTATAACTTGTCTGTAATAATCATTTGTATGGCATGTAGCTTGCCATTGGGTAGCATCGATAAATCTATCCCAACTTCTGGGAAGGTTTTCACCTACGTGCACAATGCAGGTTGTTCTATTGTAGCTACTGCTCCAGGGAAGGGGAAGATCCTACTATCTGTCATGTTGATGATCATTCTTGTATGCTCGATCGCTTGAATCGGCCTTGCTTGATTAACACTCACCCGTTGTCGGTCTTTAGTTGCAACACTTGCAATCCTGTTTGTAGAGCGTCGATTGAAGCCTTGTACTACTCCTCAAGTGCAGTCCACCTATCCTTAGGCAGTTGCAATGACATTCGCTATCTTATCAAGGTCCTCCTCCATCAAGGTTGTTTAAGTTTGCAACAAGAAACAATGAAATTGGCATCCAAAAACAACATGACAACACCTACACTAGTGTGGGACCACAGGGCGTGTAGTGATGGGTCCTAGCGATACATTAGTGTGAAATTAAATTTATTTAATAAATTGGAAATGTGTCTAATTTAATTATCCCTTAATTAAATTGGACAATAAAATGTAATATTATCTCATAATCACTTGTAATAGTTAAATGAGTGTGATAAAATCAGCTAGCTCATGAATTTCGAGTTGAGGGTAGTTGGTGAGGCATGCAGAGTGATTCTATTAGTTATGGAGTTTGAATTCCAGTTGATGCATTAGTTTAATGCATGAGTAATCAATTAACTCAGTTAGGTGAGTTAGAGTCAGTTGAACTAATTGTAATTGTTTGTTGCACTAGTGAGAGATCAAGTGAATTAAATAATATTTAATTCACAATCAGTGATCTTCCATGCAACTAATGATTTACTATTAATAGTTGCATGCATGTCAGTTCCATTGCAGACCCAGTTGAGACAAAGCTTAAAGGGAAGTTAACTATCAGTGGAGTTAAAACGCCATAGGATGCCCAGATGCAGTTAAAACGCCATAGGATGCCCATGATGTATTGCGCAGTCAAGGAAGTCTAATTATCCTAAATAATAGGGATTGATTTCCTAGGGATTGCATGAGCAAGAGAGGCTAAATATAGTCTGAGAATTGGCTAAGTGTTGGATCAATTTTGTTTGGATCAGTGTGAGACAGTAGGTAGAGTGTAGAAAATTCTTGTGAGCAAGAATGCATTGTATTGTTTCATGATTCCTTGGTTCATTATACAATAGAGATAGAGGGGTTTTGAGAAACAATATTTCCCTAGGAAAAATATCTGTGTTGTGGATTGATTTGCTTCTTTATTTTACTTGGTGTGATTGTTTGATCGTGTTTATTTTCCGCAATTTATTTGTAGAAGGATTTAGTATCTAGATTTAGTACATTGCTTGCTCAGATTGAATCCATTGATATACATATTTTTTTATAATTTCTACATGATATCAGAGCACATGAAATCACTATAGTGGAGGAGAAGTTGAGTTTGTGACTGAATAGAATTCGAATTTGCAAAAGTATTCTTAGTGCGACAGGTGAACCAGGATCGAAATGGCTTTCAATGGATTGAGATTGGACTATGCACTCGAGGGAGATTCCAATTATATTGTGTGGAAATATAGGATGGAGGCAGTACTGGAGGACAATGGGTTGAAAAAATTCATTGATAATAATGTTCCCAAACCCGCTATAGCAGATGCCACAAATCTTGATGCTTGGAAAAAGAAGGTTGCAAGGGCAAGGAGGACCTTACTGGAGGGAGTACGAGACGAAATTGTCTCAAGTCTCCATGGAAAAGTGACTACATATGCAATGTGGAAGGCTTTGATAGATTTGTTTCAGAGCAACAGTGATCATAGAAAATTGACACTAAAGGAAAAGCTCAAGAAAATCAAAATGGAGAAAGGAGAGACTATTCCAGTATACTTGAAAAAGTTTATCCATTGTCAATATGAGCTTGGGAGTGTAGGAATGCTGTCGTGGATTATGACTTGGTGAGCCTAACTCTTCTAGGACTTCCCAAGAGGAGGGAGAAGCTTCCAGATTGGGAACAACTTTGGATGGATCTGGTGCAAGAAGAATTTAGGTGGAATACCAGGGATGGATATTCATCTAAGGAATATGATGAAGAAAATTGCGCCTTGGCTGGTAAGGCGAAGAAGGGGAAGGGAAATAAATCCTATTCCAAATATTAGACTGGTGAAGAAGGCAAGGAGAGTGAAATGTCCAGAGTGAAGTGTTTTCACTGTCACGAGCATGAACATGATCTGGATTGATGCAAGAATGCAATAGAAGACACATATAACCATAAATAAAAATATGTAGCGGAAATAACACTTCATTTCATTAATAGCAAAGAGCTGAAATTTTCTTACAGACAAAATGGAAATAAACTAGCTAGGGTGCTGGTAGCTTATCTCTGAGAATATATGTGGAGGCTACATGCCTCTAAACTGTGTTACAATGAGGCTCGAGGGCTTATTTATTATTTAGAAACAATTGAAAACCATAAACATCCAAAACCCTAACCCTAGGAGATGAAGCACCAAAACTATGGGCCCTGTTTGGGTAAATTGGTGTTTTAACTTCCCAAGGACATAAATTTGGCATACGATCTCCGTTTGACGTGGAACATACCTCGTTAGAAATGTCTATCCGAGGAATACGAATTTTGGTGTGAGAAAAATCATTCCATGGTCCCATGTTGCTCCCGTTTTTCCCAAAAAACGTCGTTTAGGGCCTCAAATGGCTCCGGAAGTTCAGGACCCAAAAAACTGCTAAAAATAGTAAGTTGTGCCGAAACTAAAAAACTGAAAGAGACAATGGTGGGGCCCCAAGTGGAATAGGCAGGTGACCACCAATATCCACCTGGATCATTCCTCCCCCCTTAGGAAGCAATGGTCCCCATTGCGTTGATTTCCTCCATGAGATGAGGAAACTTCTGCTGAACTTGGTCCCTGGTGAACCACTTTCCTTGGTGCAGGAGTTGGCCAGCTTTGACAACCTGATACAGTTGGATCTTCTATTGGTGAGTGTTCTTGATTTACATGTCCATGATACAATCGGTGGTGGCTTGTTCCATGCAGTCTGGGTTTAACTCTGTTGGTGTGAGTTGTTCTGCAATGTCAAAGGTGTCTAGTAGAGGTGGGAAGTAGGGACGAAGGCAGTCCACATTGAATACTAGGTGTAGACCAAAGAATGGTGGAATACTGAGCTAGAATGAATTTTTCCCTATAGCCTTGGTGATGGTGTATATCTCGTATTAGAGCAAGTGAAGCTTGCGGTGGGGTCCAGTGAGGCACTCCTTCTGCAAATGTGGCCACACTTTTTCGCCCACCTAGAAGTTGTATGGCAACCGATGTTGATCATGTCGTTTCTTGTACTTAGCATTGGCTCTGTAAAACATGTCAGGAACCTATTTGTGGATGTTCTGAATGCACTCGATGAAGCTGTTTGCTTTGTCAGCTTCAGACTTGACATGAGCCGAATTGGCCTGAGTAGCCACAAATGGCATGGCTACGTCAATGGGACATAGTGGCTGGAATCCCAAGCCCACCTGAAAGGGGTTGTGGCCGGTTGAGCTGTGGAGAGCCTGATTATAACTATTTTGTACATAGGGGATACTCTCATCCCATGTGCGTGGATGCTTTGAATTGTACATGCGCAGAATGTGTACAATCATCCTGTTTATGACCTTTGTCTGTCCATCTGTTTCGGGATGGAAAGCTATGGACTTGGTGAGCTTGGTGTCTAGCATTGACTAAAGGCTGGACCAAAATGTGCTGAGGAACCTGCTATCCCAATCTAATGTGATAAACTGTGGGATCCAAAAGTGCACCCACACTCATTAAAAGAAGAGTTTAGAAGTGGCTTTTGCTGTGATATTCTTCTTGCAGGCCGCCATAAAGGTCATCTTCGAGAATATGTCGAGGACCACGAAAACACAGTCATTTCCATGCTTAGTAGAAGGCAGGCCCGACATGTAATCCATGGAAATGGATTTCCAAGGTCGACTACGGGTAGGTAGCGAAGTATATAGGCCTTGGTTCTTGATGGTTGGTTTGGGAATGATGCAAGCAGTGCAGGATCTGATGTACTTTCAGACATCTTGTCAAAGTTTTGGCTAATAGAAATAATTTTCTAGTTTGCCACTATTTAATGGACCCAAAAATGCCCATCGAATCAACTGTAGTGTGCTTCCCATATCATCTTGGAACAATCGCTTCAAGGAACACAAAGGTGTCCCAGGTGACATAACAATGCATCTTGGAGGTGAAATTTTGGAACTTTTGTACCCCCCAAGAGTGCCTTGTATGTGTGGCCGAATTCTGGATCACCCTTGTAGAGAAGCGGCCAATCAGAAGTCTCATGCCCACAAGAGTTGAGCACGGTGGTTAGCGCCACGATCGATGGTCGATTGAGGCAGTATGAAACATTATTGGTGCTACCCTTCCTGTACTTAATGTTCAAATGAAACTGTTGCAGCTATGTGGACCACTTTTGATGGCGATCGTTCTACAACTTCCCTTGTGTCTGTATGAATGGTAGGGGTTGGTGGTCTGTGTGGATGATTGTTTCCTTCCCAAAAATGTAATGCTTCCATTGTCGATAAGCCTGCACAATGGAATACATTTTTTTGTCATAATTGGGATACTTGCGAACTATGTCGGATATGCCTCACTATGATATGCCACTGGATGCCCCTGATGACTAAGAACTTCCCCAATAGCCTAGTCAGAGGCATCTGTCTCGATCTCAAATGGTTGTTGCAGGTCTGGTAATGTGAGCGTTGGGGCATAACAAAGGCGATGTTTCAATTCTACGAATGCCTTCTATTGAGATTCCAACCAAAATAATTTTTCTTTTGATCCTTCCTTGGTGACTTGAATCAAGGGCCATGTGATATGAGAGAATCCCAACATGAACCTGCGGTAGAAATTAGCAAGATCTAGAAATATGTGAAGCTCTGTTAGAGTGGTTGGGGTTGGCGAATCCCGAATGACTTGGATCTTGGTTGGATCCACATGCACCCCCCTTTCATCAATAATGTATCCCAGATATTGAACCTGGGTCATGCCAAAAGTGAACTTCTCCAAATTAGCACACAACTTGTGTTGCCGTAGTGTTTGGAGGACTTGTCGGATGTGGTGGAGGTGCTCTTCCAAGTTTTACTGAAGATCATAATCTCATCCAAGTACACCACTACAAATGAGTTGGTGAATGGCCGCAAGATGTTGTCCATCAACCTCATGAAGGTTGCGGGAGAATTATTCAACCTAAAAGGCATGAGCAGCCATTCGAAAAGGCCCTCCTTGGCTTTGAAGGTAGTCTTCCACACATCGGAGGGTTCGATTGGTACTTGGTGATACCCAGACTTCAAGTCGATCTTGCTGAAATATTTTTCCCCTTTGAGTTGGTCCAGAAGGTCATCAATCCATGTGATTGGGTACCTGTTTTGGACAGTGATCTTGTTCAGCTCTTGATATTCAATATAGAGTCTCCAAGTCCCATCCTTCTTCTGTACCAACACGATCGGGCTCACACAGGGTGATGAACTTGGCCAGATGTGACCTTTATATAGGAGCTCCTAAATCTGCCTCTTGATTTCATCGGTGCTCTGTTCTCCAGAATAGAGTGTCGATAGATCGGTCCATTAGGTAGCGGTGCACCTGGGGTTATATCAATGGTGTGCTTGACTTGACAGTGCAGAGGCACCCCTGTGGGTGAGGTGAAACTCCTCTACAACCTTGTCCATTTGTTGTTGTCATGCAGAGAAGCCCTATCTGGAGGTTGTGGCCACAATATTTTTCTTGCCTTGGGGGTGGATCATCAGGAAAAAAAATTTCCTGGTTTGGGAAATGAGCTTACTACATTGTTTTACAGTAACCAAAGAGATAGCGGTAGGCGGTGGTACCTCTGGTATCCTGTACAAATTATTTCCCAAAGTAACAATAACATCCCGAGGCCGGGACTCATACATAGCATGTCACTTCCACAAGTATGGTTGGCCTAATAATACATTAGAAACATCAAGAGGAGCAATGTCACATAATACCTCATTTGTGAAGGGCTTGATGCTGTAGGGAAGGCGACACTGTTGGCTGACACGAAGATCCCGTCCTTGGTGAAGCCACCCGATGGTGTATGGCTGTGGGTGTGGTGTGGTTAGAAAGCCCAATTTCTTCACGAAGTTGGATGAAATGAGGTTCTTTTGGCTCCCATTGTAGAAAATGAACTATAGCAGGGAACCCTTTACCCACATCTGGGAGTGGAAGAGACACTCCTCCTCTGGATCTTCCGGCTCCTCCTTCTACATCTTTACAATGGAAAAAATGGTGTTGGGCTTCACATTAATAATCTGTTTCCCTTTTTCATTCCCCTTGTCAAGTTTTGATTCAGAGTCAGAGCATGCATATGATTTAGAAGCCCTCATCTCGGCCACCTGTGACTGCTTGGCCCGACACTCACTTGTGTTGTGAGTGGAGCTCTTATGGAACACACACCACTTTTTCGTATCCTTCTTTGGCTTCACAGTGTTGTTCTTTGCTTGTCATTTTGGCAGGTTTTCTTGTGCCGCCATGCCTTGGCTTTGTCCTTTGTTCTATGGTTTGGGGGTACCTTTCCCTTGCTTTTGATTCGCAGATCCAAAGTCTCGCTTCTTCTGTTTGAATTTCTGCTCAATCTTGGCAGCATATTGGTATGCCGTACCAAGCAAGGAGATGTAGAGGAACTCCATTTCCTCCTGAATGTATATGTGTAGACAACTGCGATACTTTAGCACCAAATTTTTCTCAGAATATTTGATACCCAACTTTGTGTGTAGGGTATGGAACATATTTTTCAGCGCATGCACATCTTGATCCATTTGTTACCGTAGCATGGTCGATTGTATGTACTTGTCCTCATAGCTCCCCATAGGATAGTATTGTTCCTTGATGGCGTCTCAGAAAGAATTCCAAGTGGGTATGGCTAAGAACAGAGAGGGTTCTATCTCGTCCTTTTTCTCACAGTAGGTTTCCTACTAGTCTTTGACATGGGGGGTAGCTTTGAGGAGTGAAAAAATAATCTTTTCTCGGTCGGAAAAGTCATGAACCGAGAAATATCCTTCTAATAGATTCAACCATCTATCTACTACATCTGCATCTATTTGACCCTCAAATATGGGAATGTCAAATTTTACTTGTACCGTAAAGGAAGTCGCGCCTCTAGAATGGCTGTTGGATGCAGATGCGCCGCGAGTGGGTAGTCGTTGAAGGATATCGGCAAAGTTATCCATCGTTACATTCCTTTGTTTTTCTAAGGCCTCCTCGAGCAATATTTTGATAGGATATCCTACTCCCTCATATTTATTTTCGTCCCCCATGGGTAGCCATCGGGGTTTGAGAGACTGATATTGCAAAGGTTCAACCAGATCGAGCCCTAACTCAATATACCTCGACCTCGTTGGGGACATGCAAAGAAGGATCAAGAAAAAGAAGACCGCTCTGATACCACTGATCCAGATTTATGAAGGAACGCAACAGAAGACACATATAACCATAAATAAAAATATATAACACTTCATTTCATTAATATCAAAGAACTGAAATTTGGTTACAGACAGAATGGAAATAAACTAGCTAGGGCATTGGTAGCTTATCTCTGAGAAGAGATGTGGCAGCTACAGGCCTCTGAACTGTGTTAAAATGAGGCCCGAGGGCTTATTTATTATTTAGAAACAATGAAAAACCCTAAACATCCAAAACCCTAACCCTAGGAGATGAAGTGCCAAAACTATGGGCCCCATTTGGGTAAATTGGTGTTTCAACTTCCTGGGGATGTAACTTTGGCATATGGTCTCCATTTGACGTGGACCATAACTCGTTAGAAAGACATATCCAAGGACTAAAACTTTTGGTGTGATAAAAATTAATGCATGTACGCATGTTGCTCTTGGGTTTCCCAAAAAACGTCGTTTAGGGCCTCAAAACGGCTCCGGAAGTTCAGGACCCAAAAAACTGCTAAAAATAGTAAGTTTTGCCGAAACTAAAAAACTGAAAGAGAAAATGGTGGGGCCCCAAGTGGAATAGGCGGGTAGCTACCGATATCCACCTAGATTAGGACATTATGCCACTAACTGTCCACAAAATAAGAAGAACAAGAAGGCTTCAGGATCTGCAACTGGTGAGGGTTTGGCCTCATAATTTGAGTTGGAATTATCGCTGATCACATGCATGGTGTCAAGTGCGATAGGATCAAGGTGGTACTTGGATAGTGGTGCATATTTCCACATGACAAGAAACAAAGAACTTTTCAGTAGCTTGGAGGAGAAGGACCTCTAGATGCATATCGAAATGGGTGACGACGAAAGGTATAGTGCTACCGGGATTGGTACAGTTACTTTCTAGAGACAGCCAGGTAAAGAATTTTTATTAAAAGATGTAATGCATGTACGAGGCTTGAAGAAAAATTTAGTTTCAATTGCAATGTTGGAGGATAGAGGCTATGATGTTGTTTTCAGTGAAGGAAAAGCTTTCCTTTGACACAAAGCAACAAGACAAGCCAAGAATATTGGGATTCATGTGAAGAATCTCTATAAACTTGATGTATATGGCTACACAACATTGATGGGTAAAGCAGACAAAGTGGTGAGCCAGGATGAGGGTAAGTTACACCATGGAGCTTTGAAGGTCATGCAACAGAATTCTACAGAGCTTCCAAAGGGTACACTTACGAAGATAGACACATGCAAGGGATGTACCATGGGGAAGTTTGAGAAAGCCATGCAATTGTCCCTTCAGAGGGAGCTTGATTTACATGTAGATGAGGAAATTGTGGTTCCAAATAATGAACCTCAAGATGTGGATCAACATGCATAGGATCATGGAGTAACAGAAACCACTCAAGCAGAGAAATTTCGAGCCAAATGGGCAGAGGGAGTACATGCAGCTATACCTCCAGGTGTGAGGTGGGGCGATGTGCAAAATTAATTCCAAGAATAAATTTGGGTAGGGTCCTAGAGATGGTGTGTCTCATGGATCGAAATTGGCTACGAGGAGCCCAAAATATAGCACTAGCAGGACCAGTTAGATTGATGCAGTCAAATGTCAGGAGGACAGAAATCAGAGTGACAGGTATCAGATATTGGAGCATAGATTAGAGTTGGCAACAATGTAGAGTGCATGGATGCAGATGTCAACAATGCAGAGAATATAGTAGACATGTGCAATAGGCACCAGCAGTTAGAAGACTTTGATGATAGATGAAGTATACTGATTCAGTTGTTTGGAGGCTATTCAGTTTCAGAAGTGTTGCATGTAAAAGTTGCATGTATGAGAAACACTAGCGAAGTGTTGCATACAAGAGTTGCATGTTCAAGAAAAACCAGAAAAGTGTTTCATGCAAGAGACATTCCTTTCTTGTTGAGAGGGAGTGTTGAAGTTTGCAACAAGAAATAGTGAAATTGGCATCATAATTAACATGACAACACCTAAAATAGTGTGGGACCACACGTCGTGTAGTGATGGGTCTTAGTGATACATTAGTGTGAAATTCAATTTATTTAATAAATTGGAAATGTGTCTAATTTAATTATCCCTTAATTAAATTGGACAATAAAATGTAATCTTATCTCATAATCACTTGTAATAGTTAACTGAGTGTGATAAACTCAGTTAGCTCATGAATTTCGACTTGAGGGTAGTTGGTGAGGCATGCAGAGTGATTCTATTAGTTATTGAGTTCAAATTGCAGTTGGTGCATTAGTTCAATGCATGAGTAATCAGTTAACTAAGTTAGGTGAGTTAGAGACAGTTGAACTAGTTGTAACTGTTTGTTGCACTAGTGAGAGATGAAGTGAATTAAATCATATTTAATTAACAATTATGATCTGACATGAAATTGATGATTTACTGTTAATAGCTACATGCATTTCAGTTGCAGTGGAGACCCAGTTGAGACAAAGGTTAAATGGAAGTTAACTATCAATTGTGATATTAGCAGGTTACCGAGATGAAATTAAAACACCACAGGATGCCCATGATGTATTGTGCAGTCAAGGAAGGCTAATTATCCTAGATAATAGGGATTAATTGCCTAGGGATTGCGTGAGAAAGGCAAGCTGAGAATTGGCTAAGTGTTGGACCAATTTTGTCTGGATCAATGTGAGATAGTTGGTAGAGTGCAACATATTGTTGTGAGCAATAATGCATTGTATTGTTTCATGATTCCTTGGTTCATTATAAAATAGAGATAGAGGGGTTTTGAGCAACAAGCTTTCCCCTGGGAAAATATCTGTGTTGTGGATTGATTTGCTTCTTTCTTTTACTTGGTGTGATTGTTTGATCGTGTTTATTTTCCGCAATTGATTTGTAGAAGGATTCAATATCTAGATTTAGTACATTGCTTGATCAGATTTAATCCATTGATATTCATAACGGTTTGTATAATTTCTACAAAGGTGACATCCTCAGTGCCTCCAACCTTCGATTCATTTTGCTTATTGTGCATGCCCTTGGGGGTCTCGGCAACATGTTTAGTGCCTCTGGGAGACTTACCTCTAGTACCATCCAGATCATCTAGTCATCCAAGATCCTCGGGCTCCTGCTCTGGCTCTTTTTCTGCCTCCTTGTCAGTTTATTTTTTAGGTTCCTTCTCAGCTCCCTTTTTGGTGATTTTCTTTGCGCACGTCTCTACGTATTTGTCCTTCTCTGCTGTTGTAGCTCCCTGCCAGATGTGGAGGTTGTGACAAGCAGGGTGGAACCTAGTCTAGTCTTCCATTCCTTGGGCCAAGTTGCAATGATTTGGTCGATTTCAACCTCCCTCACCATAAAATTCAAGTTGTACCATACCATGTCCTTATGTGCATGGATTTGCAAATGGTGCATGGTCACCTGGAAGGCTGCAATGGCATTTTACTTTTCATAAGTTGCTGGGGACAATCGGGGTCGCGAGTGAATAACTGCTACCAGCACACCTTCAAATAAAACCCATAAAGTTTTATTCTCCTTTACTCCCTTTGGGTCTGGTGAATCCCATATATTTGCATAGCGCACCCCTTCACACACACCAGATTTGACCTCTGGGAGTACTTCTCCCTCTGGTGTCTCCCACGCAACCAAAGCAATTAGCAGAAGTAGACGTAAGTAACATAACTACTTCCCTTCTTCTTGTGCCTCGCGTACGTTCTCCAGGAATTCTGTGCATAGGTACTGTGACTAGTTATAGCTCAACCCCTTCTCGCACTGTCCTACTAGTGTGATAACGTGCACAAGGACTACCTTAGGTCAACATTTGTACATTATATTGAATCCCAAGACTAGGGTTCCAAGACGTACTGCTGGGTCAACAATTTGTTGTACTAGGAACCCCCTGGAGTCGCGCCCTACCTTGTAATCCTTCTTAACTTTGGAAACTACTTTCAGCTCATTACTCTTTCCAAAAATGGACATGGTATGAATCCCCTTCTTGGGCAGGCTGGTGATCTGGTGGATCTTCGTGTCATCTATTGGGATTCTATTCTAGATCCAGTAGCACCCATTGTGGATTAGCACTAGCACCTGGCGTACACAGATGTTCGTGATGGGATACCTGCCGAAGTGGGGAATTCTCAGCAAATTGAGAATTCCAGTGTTACTTAGCCTGCGCCCCCATGGCATGGGATCTACCTTCACAATGCCATCATAAAATATGCGCTACAGGTAGTACTCAGGCACTAGCTCATGGAACATCTCCTCATTCACCAAATCATAGTCATCAAACTTTACCAGAGGGAGTTTTCTAAACATGTTCCCCTCCAAAGTAACTTCCTCTGGGATCAACGACATCTGCAGGTACGCGCACACTGTGTCAAAATATTTTGGTGCCTTCGCAGAGGGTTTGCATGACTTGACATATTTCGGGCACCATGAGATGGGCTCGATGAAGAGCGCAACCTCCTCAGTCACGCTCATGGGTCTCTTGGTCTGGTCGCCTACAGGATACCTATCCTTTGTCACTTGGCGCGGGGATGTGAACTGTCTAGGCGACATTCTTGACTTAGAGGATGAACCCTTGTTCATCTTGCCTTTTCCTTTAGCTGGCATGGACAAGACTTCCTATACCTATGGAACAACTTCATGGACATTATCAGAGTCCGACTTAGTGGACGTTGTAATTGGCACAAAGTGCTCTTCAGATGGCGCACTCTCAGGGTTTGTGGCCGTCATTCTTGGTTTGAAGATAAATTTGGGGTTACTCACATCAGATGCGGGGGTCTCATGGCCAGACATACAGTATTCACAGATAAATTAAATGCGTAACTCAGAGATAATTTCAAAACACAATTTACTCAGATAACAAAGGAACAAAATATGACCCCTGCCCTTCCTCTTATAGGTAATCCATGTTAAAAATGGTTGAAACTTCATTAATTTCACCTTATACCTATAAAAATGGTCAAATATCTCATAATATATCCTCATTAAATGTAGAAAAACTGCTCCATTCAACGGTAAAATCACCTTTTTCACCCAGATTTACTGTTCCAATGACTAGTTTCTCCTGCCGCACATTACGTCTGCACTCCTATCGCACCTGTCTATGTAAGTCCCCTAGGCACCGCGCAGATGAGTGGATTCCTTTTCTACGGCAATATAGTCCTTTGGTAGGCACAAGGTTATCCCTATACAGCTTCAGTTGACTTCCGTTGATGTACCCGTGAAGACTTTCATTGTGCAATGTGGCCAAGCGCATCGCACCTCCATTAGTGATCTCTTTCAAAATGTATGACCCTAGCCAGTGCTTCCTGAACTTACCTAGTTGGCTCACAAACTGACTGTCATATAAAAAAACCAACTCTCCTTCTTTGAATGCCTTCTATCGAATGTGTCTATCATGCCAGGCCTTTTCACACGCCTTCGGTACTTGCTGATGAAAGTTGGAAATAAAACGATCCTCTTCTAAGGCAACCAATTGCGCTAAATGCTCCTCCATGATGTATAGATCAACAATTTTAGTGAATGCTGCAATGCGTAGACTTGGGACAATATATTCCATTGGAATGATTGCTTCTAGCCCATAAACCATCCTAAAAGGTGTTTTCCTAGTCAACTTCTTTCATGTGGTCCTATAAGCCCATAACACAGAAGGGATTTGCACGTCCCAATCATTCCAATTTGCATTAAAGATATTTGTGAGCACATTCTCCAAGATTTTTTTGAAAGCTTCTACTACACCATTTTCCTGAGGGTGGTAAGGAGTACTCTTTTGGTGATGTATATGAAATTCCTCTATCAAAGCTTCAAAGGTTTCATTAAAAAAGTGCGTACCCCTATCACTCATCAGTATCTTCGAGCACCAAAACCTAGTTAGGATATTTTCAAAAATTAAGTGTGCAGCAGTATCTGCAATACAATCTTGGATTGGCTTAGCTTCTTCCCATTTGGTTACATAATCTATGGCAGTGATGATGTAGCGCACACCAGTATTCTTCCTCAGAGGGTTAATAGGTCCCAAAAAATTTATAGCCCATTTATCAAAAGCCTGTAGGGCCATCTGTGGCTGCAGGGGCATTTCATCTATGCACGACAACTTTCCCGTTCTTTGGCATGCATCACAAACTCGATAGCATGCATGTGCATCACTGTGCAATGTGGGCCACCATAACCCAACATGCAACACCTTCTCTGTAGTGGCCTTCCCTGCATAGTGGCCTCATGCCAAAACTCCATGAGCCTCAGCTAGGATTTTGTGCCTTTCATGTTCCAACACATACCTTCTTAGCACTTCATCCTCTCCCAACTTGTACAATTGACCAAAAATCAGTGTAAAATCAGCTGCGCGTGAAATCAACTCCTTATTTTTCTACACCGAGTATTTAGAAGGCACACTTCCAGTGGTCAGAAAGTGAATAATATTGACAAAGTGTTCATCAACCACCTTAATAGCAAAGAGCTGCACATTAGATAGTCCCTCTTCTAGACTGGTTGGTTCCTTCCCATTCTAGGTGATCAGTTCCTGCATTCAGTCTACCAGGCTTCACAATGATTTCAAAATAATATTCTTGAAATAGCAGCAACCATCTACAAATATTCCCCCCCAACACAGGCTTATTGACCAGGTATTTCAAAGTAGAATGGTTAGTGAACATATTGAAGTACCCTCCTAGAAAATAGTGCCTATAATTTTTCGGACCATAGACCATGGCCAATCCTTCCATTTCTGTGGATGAGTAGTTGCGCTTTGCACTGGAGAGCTTCCTACTGGAAAAAGCAACGGGTGATCAATGTTTCCTTCTCTTGGCTGTGCTAAAACAAATCCAAGTGCTATACTGGATGCATCAACTTGTACATGGAAGACTTTGGACCAGTCTGGGAATATTGGAATGGGTACGATAACCATATTTTCCTTCAGTAGCTCAAAGATATTTTGACGTTCCTCATCCCAGAAAAAGGACACATCCTTCTTCAACAATTTCTCCATAGGTGCGGTGATCAAAGCAGAGCCCTGAATGAATTTTCTGTAATATCCGGTGTGTCCAAGAATGGAGCACAACTGTTTTTCATTGGTAGGGACTTCTAGGTTGATAATAACCTCAATCCTGATCGGATCTACCATCAATCCTTGCTAACACACAATATGGCCCAAAAAGATTCCAAAAGTAACACAAAATATACATTTCTTCAAATTAAGAGAAATATGATGCTTCCTACAAGTGTTAGGCATCATGCGCAGGTTGGACACATGCTTGTTTACCAGCCCAAAAATAGTCCAGTCATCAAAATACACCTCCAAGAACTTGTGCATGAACTCTTTGAACACAACTACTACTACGTGCGAGAAGATAACAAGTGCATTCTTCAACCCGAAAGGCATGACTATGTATTGGAAGGACCCCCATTTCGTTGCAAAAGTGGTCTTGCTTTAGTCTTCTAGCACGATCCTAATCTAGTGGTATCCTGAAAATCCATCAGTGAATGAGTAAGCCTCTTGTACCCCCACATTTTCCAATATCTCATTTGAAAATGGAGTAGGGAAGGGGTCGTGCACACATGCATCGTTCAATTTGTGCATATCCACACAAATCCTTATCTCTCCCTTAGTCTTCTTTTCTTGAACAACCATTGGACTTACCCAATCAGAATGTTCCACAGGCTTAATGATTTCTGCAAAAATCATCTTCTCTAGTTCCTCTTTCACTTTTTTCTTATACTTAGGATTTAATTGGTATGGTCGTTGCTTGACAAGGCACACATCTGGTTTCAACGTGATCTTCATAACTCCCAAATCTCCTACAATTCCTTTGAGCTCAGAGAAATTCGTGGGAAAAACATCCTCATACTCTGTCAGCAACTCCACAACCTTTCCCATTGTGTCATCATCCCAATAATCTCCTATTATGGCCAACTTCGGTTTTTCTTCTGTTCCAATGTTGAATTCCTTTAAATTTAGAGGCTTAGTTACATCCACCATTCCTAATAAGGGCCCTGCAACTGCGTGCTCCCCCTTAGACTCGAGGATGTTGATATTTCACGGATCTTCTTCATTATCTTCTACTGATAGATTATTGCGGTTGGAAATATCTTGCATCTGCACTTCCCATGTTGGCGAAACACATTATATCCGAGGTTGGGAATCATCAAAGATAAGTGATTCTATATCCTATAAGGCTTCATCCAATTCCTCTGATCCAATGATCCTACCAAATGTTGATAGAAAACTATCACTCATTGTGATCCAATTGCGAGTCCCTCGACGCAGTTCCGTCTCCAAAACCATGTAGTAGTAATTGGTACTAACTAATGGATAAACATGTGAACCCATTCGGTCCTGGTCTTCTCGTTCCAAACCTCCATCCACGTGGCCAGGTGTTTGTGCGGATCACCTTGGCCATAGAAAATCTCAGTTGGTGGGGTAGCGGGCTGCTCAAAGCACATCCTCATCATCCTGTTGCATTCTGCCTAATCCTTAAATCTCCCTTTGTAAGTATCCCACCAACGCATTGGAGTTGCACGCATGGTAAGATCAAGTGCCCAAAACCTTCTCTCTTCTGGGACAACCTTTTCCAACTTTCCCAAAAATAATACAACACTATCAGAACCATCAAAATAGGGCAATTCTCTTACCTATGAAGAGATGCATCAATAATTTTTAGTGATCATGAGGCAACGCAATGCAGATACATCATGCAGATGATTCTACCAGTTCTCCATTTCCCCATCCGAATTTGAGACACATGAGCTATCCTTTTCCCAATTCAACATCCCATCAGCCGTAGGGTTGATCCAATCCTAATCCCGTGTAGTCAACTTGTAGATATGGTCGAAATCATCTCCTTCACACATTGGTTCTGTCTATCTTTCTCCTTCTGCTAGATCTAGAGGTACTAAAACTCGAGTACCATCATTTTCAAAGATCATGCTCCTGCGCTTCAAGTTGATGATGCCTCCCATATTGATGGCCTAGTCCAATCCTAGGAGTGTAGGGTATGGGTTTGCATCATCCACAATTGGTATTACTTCAACATCTGCACATACTTTTACTCCAACAATGTCTACCAGAACCTGTGGGAGTCTTCCAAGTGGAATGATCTTCTGCTGATTAGCCATGCGCAATTGAATGGTGGACCACTCCAGCTTTGGTTTGCCCATCTTTTTCCAAGTCTACTTAGGTAGAACATTGATCTGAATGGAAAATGGCATCAACCCATGGTATTCATCTACCCATGTTATCCATCCACCCATGGAATTTACCCATGGTATTGTAAATGGCATCAACCCATGGTATGTATTCACACATGGTATTCACCCACACATGGAATTTACCCATGGTATTGTAAGTGGTATCTACCCATGGTATTGACCCATGGTATCAAGATGACCTGATCCATCTCATACTCTCCAATTTGAATGGTCATGCACATTTCCCGACCAGTTCTATTCTTGTACTTATAAATCTTGTTCACAACCTTACTCTCAGTTCGAGGCAAATCCTCATCTGTGCAGCTATCTATCAGAGCCTGAAGGTTATCTATTTTTTTCTGGTTACACAATCCCTTCAACAGTCTTAGTAAAGTGAATAAGAAATAACTTAATGAAGGCTTGTAGGAAAGGTTTGACTTCGTCATCGATCTTTGCTTCCATGATTGATTTGGATGTGGACACGCCTACAGTAGCAAAATCCTTCCTGGCTTCTACAAAACTTTCCTTTTCCTTCTGCAGGTTGAGTCCTTCCTTCTTTTTCGAGGCCTTCCTGATCAAAGGCTCTAAATTGGCCTTCCTTCCTTCATCTTCTTCAGTGGCAGCACCACTGCGTGTAATTATGTTTACACTTGGGTCATCATCTCGTTGTTCAAATTTAACCATTTGTATGTTCTGCGTAGGTGTATCTGTTGCTTTTCCTACATTATAGCAATAAAAATAGGACAATATTCAATAACATGATCAATTTTTTTTCAATACTTGCAAAATTTCCGCGCAGAGTTCGGACAATTATGCGCATAGTGTCTAGCGTCTCCACAGTTATAGAAAATTAATTGTCCTCTTCAACGACTTGTGCCTCCACCTCTCCCTCCTCCCCTTCCTTTTATTGGAGATCCTCCATGCCCAGAGGGAGATGCTGGTGAAGATGGGTCAGCCTGCACCCTGTAGAGGTTGGAACGATCCATCATTAGCTCAAATGTGCAACAATGGTGCTCATTGTGGCCAACTGAAGAGAAAAACCTGCACCATTGCTACTTCAGTTCTGGCACATAACTTCCTAATCGAGGGTAATGGCTCATGTCATGCCATCCAAATAACTTACAGTCAACGCACCACAGTGTGGGAGTACTGCTTGGCCCTGCAGCATCCTTGGGGCACAATGAATTTGGCCCTCCTGCCTGTATGTAATATTGGAACAAGGTATGTTGATATTTTGTGTGCTCGGAACCCTTACATCGTATACACCATACATCTGCGCCAACTTCCTTTCCTCTGTCTCTTCACAGGTTTTGGATCTCCAAGTGGATCACTTCCAATTGATTTTGGATTTGTAGAGTTCCGAATTGGTCGTCAGCTCTACGTGTGGCTTCCAGTTTCATGGAAACCCCAAGAGCTTTGGCCTGAGAGTCATTCTTCTATTGATTCATAGGCCCACATAGATGTGGCAGGAGCATGGAAATAAGCCATTCCTTATGCTGCTTATCATCATGGATAAATCCTCCCTCAATGATAGTGCGTTTCAACTGCTGATCCGGCGCCCAAATAGATTCATTTGGATCTTGTTTGATATATTTCAACTCTGTTACACACTGTGAGTAGGACTTTAGTTTTTTGAACTGCTACTTCAAAGCATCTTTGATCTCATCAACAGTAGGATTAGCGTGTTGAGCCAGATATCCCATAAACCAATCCAACGCACAACCTTCAAACGCCATAGCTAGCTACACTCTGTTGACAACATCGGTGTTAACATTTTGCGCAGTCCATAATGCATTTGCAACAAACCAAAACCTATCCATGTCCTCGTCTCCCACACCCTTAAAGATGGGTAGCTTCATATGCACAACCATATCTCCTCCCGGTGATGGTGGAGGTGGGGTAGGAGATGTTTTACCTTTGTGCGAATTTGACTGCGGAGTAGCAGGAGGGCTACCTCTGGCACATGTATCCTCTTCGCTCTCTGTATCACTATCATGCGATTTTCTCAGAGTGTTGTATGCAGATCTGTCTCCTCTCTGATTAACCCAAAATTACTTTTCGCTGCGCGTAATGCTTTCTAGCTTATCTAGGGTCATTCACTCAGTGTGACTGCACAAAACACCCTTTTCACGCAATATCATCTAAATCAGCAAAGGCAAAGAGTGTATGAATTTTCCTCTTAGTCCTTTGAAGAACCTTCTTTCAGCTTTAGAATATGACACAAACTGATCTACTGCAAACTCTGTTACAAACCCACCCAAAATTGTATCAACCTAATGATCTACAGTGCGGGTGATGGAGTTATCAATCTGTTCTAACTGTTGGATCAACTCAAGTGTCCACTAAGTGACCTTATCGTCCTTCCAGCAGGTTTGGAACTCAGCTAACCTTGATAACCACTCCTGTAATTCTTGTGCAAAGGTCACAAAGAAAATCTCGTGAACCTCTGTGAAAATATATTTCTGTTTCCAATGTTAAGTGGACAACTTCTTACTTCTATTTTCCTTAATGGAAAATTCCTGAATTTTCTTTTCAAACCAGTCTTCTAAATTAAGCTTTGATGGTCACCACATCACCCAATCTCTCTCAAAATGATCCCAGTCCTGGCAACGGAACCATTTTTTGGCTTGAGGGGTCCTGACCCAGGTTCAAAGTTATGTGTAACTAACAAAATACCTCTTACTACTGGCCCTTTCTGAAGTGACCTACTTGCGTAGGCCAAAGTCTCACCCGAAGTAGTATTGGGGGGCGCTGGAACCAGGTTTCCACACCCTAAGAGAGAATTAATTGATGTGGGTTTCCTTATATCTATAACATTAGATGACTGTCCTATGTGCCAGAAAACCTAACCATAAACCGTAAGTTAATCATCACAGTTTGTTTCTGTGTGCGTGTGCAGACCGTAGGTTTGTAATCTCTTTAACTATCTTAACGATAAAATATTGAGTCCTTACAACAATCGATCCATGCAATTAACATTAATATAAAAAAGTAAACAGGTTTGCACCTGATCCAAACATAGATAATATACTTGATGCAGTAAACTAAAATAATACACAGAAATAGATCATAAAGAAAAACGCGGATGCATTTGATACTCAAAATTATCCAAAATAGTCCTTTATTCATCCACAGTTCATAACATCCTTACAATACTTCAGTTCTACCCGCACACAAAACCAGCGAGGTCCACATAGAACATGACTAAGGTCTCCGCACACACAGCCAGCAGGAGCCTTCTATACCCAGAAAAAAAACACAGACTTATCTCAGAGAACTATCATTCATGAAAAATTCATCAAAAAATTTTCATATCTGATTTGACCTAGACTTATATTTATACTTTAGCCTGCGCCCATACTAAGGTCCGAAAACTGTGGTTTGAGACTCCTAGATATACCGTTTTTCCCTTAAAACTCATGAAGGGGCCTTGACACGCCCCAAATCCCCTTGACCTGTGCATGTATTAGTGCACACGACTAAGAACTACAAAAATAATATGTTTTTATCAAAATTGTGGTCCTAAGGGACCTTGCTCCAACACCATTCAAAAAGGAATTTTTTAATATGACTGAGATGGTAAAGGTCCTCTATGAGGGGAGGAATTTAAGGATGCAAGAAGAAAGTTCTAGGCCTTCAATAGGAGAGGGTTCTCCATGAGGAGGAGGCCATGGAGATGGTAATAAACCACCATCCACTCCACCATCATCCTCGCCACCATCTAAAAAATTCCTCTTCATAATCTTCCACTACCACAACCCTTCAATTTTTTAATACACATACTTCAAAAAGAATTGGTAAATCACCCTTACTTAAACTTGATGTTAAATTTTGGCTTCCGATGTATAATGGTGAAGTGAATGCAAAGAAGCTGGGTCATTAGATTTGTTAGTTAGAGGTGTTATAAAAAAATCAGACCTGATAGGCTTCCAAACAAATCAATCTCATGTAACTATTTCAAACCAATCTTTTGATTGAGGCTTAGCCTCCTCAACCTGAGAGGGCTCTCTCAAGGATTACTGATTTTTGATAGAAATATAGATGGCTAACTCTATGTGGGGTAATAAATAGATAACTGATAGATATTGGTTGTAAATCACATTAGCAAGTGCACATTGGGCTTATGGAGTCAAAATAGCTTCAGTCAAACCAAACAATCTACTTAGCATGGAAGTCAAGGCATATCAGAGTTTTAGTTAAGAGATATACATGTGAAACTATAAAACACACAGTCAGTTTGTCTATGAAAGAAGTCAGAGCATCAATGATGAATTATGAGTAACACAAGAAAACACCACTGCGATAGAGTAGTAAAAATATGCAATTAGAACAAGAACACACTAGAACTCTTTATGAATCTCAAGTTGGCTAAGTAGAAAACTCTGTATTAAGTTGAAAACCAGTCACTTACAATAAACACAATATTTTGCTAAAAATGTCCAACCCATGCATATTCTACTTCTTGATCTCTTATAGATCATTTACAACATAAGATAACCTTATCCTAAGATAGATACATCGAATTCCTACTTTTTGACACCTTGCCTAACCATATGACATGGTATTTATTGCAAAATGACAGTTGCAAATCTAATAAACAATCTTATTACAAATAGGATTCAAAATCCTTAACTTTACTCATAACAACCTTATCTAAACTAGACTACCTCATTTTCCAAGTGTATTGACATAAGGACGAATCCAGATGATAAGCTCCAACTCTTTATGACCTCAATACTGATCTCCATTAAACTAGGAAAATGTCCCCTGTTTCTAGGCATAGGATTCTTTGCATTCTTGAGACACTCTAACCATCATAAAACCATCACTTTGAGGTTGTTTACTGTCAGAAACTGAAGTAATACTTGCCAAAAATCATTCTTAAGTCTCGGCTGTCCAAAACCACCATCAAACTATTCAAAATAGCTGAAATAGACCTGCGCTACGAAAACAACACAGTTTCGTAGCGCTTTTCGTAGCGCAGCCTTTCTACCCTTTTATCTTCAAAAATTTAATTTCTTTTGTTCATGATTATCTTCATTATCATTTAACACAACTCCTTTAGCAATTTCAAGTCATAATCCATACATTTTCCCTTAAAAAATTCATGAGAAAGTGAAAAAAGCTGCTACAGCAGTTTCGTAGCGCTTTTCACTCTTTTTGCACCGTTTGCGCTACGAAAATGTTGAGTGAGTAGTTTTGCCTATATTTTTTCAAAATGAAAACCAAAAATGTGCCAAAACTTAGAATAGCACTGGTTTCATCAAAAGAAAAAGTCATATGAATTGAAAAACACATTTGTCATGAGATTCCTTCTTAATTTTTTCACTTGATTTAGCTTTTGACCTTTTTAATGATTGTCATTCTGCACCTTTGTTTTTTAGCTCATCTTGAGTCAGTTTTAGCTGCTACTCCAAGTCCTCCACTAGATCTCTTAGTCTTCCATTACTGGCTCTCAAGTGAGTATTGATTACTCTAACAAATTTAGCTTCCTTGATGGCTGGAACTGTCCATGTGAAAAACTATTCTGCACTGCTTGGAATTTTAGACCTAAAACTAGTTTTAACCTCCCAAAGTGCCTTCATTCTTTTGAATTCAGTTTTTTCAATATTGTGCTTTCTGGCCCTCTTTCTCATCATTGAAATCTCTTGGTTTGATAACCTCAGTTTCTCCTCAAGATATTGACACTCTGTCATGTGTTCTTTCCCCTTCATTGTCTTGCTGGCTGCATGCTCCACTATTGGTGATGAGAGATCAACCACCTCTTCAGGGAATTTAGCTATTTCAATAGTTTCTTGGACCTCCTTTATGCCTTCCTTGAGCTTCTTAGCATGCCTAGTTAAAGGTTTCCTTGCCTGAAAGATAAAGGCTGAATTTTCACCCTCAAATTCAAGTTTCTTTACTGACTTAGCCTTTTAATGTTTGTGTTCATCTACTCCAATGAAATCAGCTTGCACGATGGGTGTGTCTTTTATATAAATTGCATGAAGGATGTCAGCTAAATTTCCCTTAATTACTTGGCTATCTTCTGAAACTGAAACAACTGTCTTTCCCTTTAATTCCAATGCTTGGCTTCTTGTCACTCTCTTGATTTCCTGCTTGCTGGCAACTTGTTTTTGTTTTGCCTCTTTGACATTTTTTGACCTCTGTTTTGCAGGTGATGGAGTTGGTGCAACAAGAAGTTGTGTCTTCTCTATCCTTTTCTCAATTTTTTTCCTTGGTTTCAAATTTAAAAACCTCTTTGATTTTGCAACCACAGGCTGACTAGACTCTGCTATTGGTGGTGAAGGATTTCCTTTAGTTTTAGGGTTTCTAGCTGGGGTTAGGGTTTCCAGTTCAAAACCATTCATAAACAAAAAGGAAGACCAATCCCTTCTTATTTTCTGAATCTCATTCAAAACCAATAACTTTATCAAACCATGGTGAAACAAAGATGTTTTACAACAATCAGATTTGGTTTTTACTTTATCAACCATTTTGGCAAGGCTCCTATGCAAAAAAAAGGGAAAATCTAGTGATATCATACCTGTGAAATGCATAAGGAGCTTGAAATGATAAGTATAAAATTTATGGTATCTGCCTTCACATTTAAAGTATCTTTGAATGTTGAACAACAACTTTGCATAGGTGTCTTTGATACAACTTCTAGGTATTGCATTATTTAGGTCCATATCTGCATACTCAGGTTTCATGAATTCCTTGCATGGTTCCATGTCAAATTTAAAACCTTTATTTTAGTATGAATCTTGATTCGAAGTGTACGAAAAAATACCACTTTAAATGCGCATAACAAACAACCCTAACAACAGAAATGAATGCTAATATCTTTAGATCTGCAGTTAGCTGATCAAGAAAAATGCTACAAAAATCCAGATCTATGCATAAAAGGACATTAAGCAGTAAAAATAAGGTTTTGCTCCATGCATCCAATAGACAAGACAAGAGCAATATTTTTAAAGAATTTTATATTAATGGCACCTGGGAGGAAAACAAGAAAGGTGTTTCCAATTCTCCTCAATGGGATGGGTTCTTGGAAGTCCTCAACACTTCAGATCTAGAATTTCTCTCTCTTGTTGGTGTAGAAAACCCAGACAAACATAGAACTCAAAGGGAGCTCACAAAGAAAATAATAGAAAATATGACAATAATAATGGCTCAAAGTCAGACCAAGAGTATAGATCTAGAGTGATCTAAGAGGCAACAAAAAGTGATGAATGGTAGGAAAAACCCTTCTATTTATAACAAAATATTAGGTCATTCTAGATCTTGGTGCATGATTAAAATAATATTAACCAAATCTAGATGCACCTTTTATGGAATATTTTATTATATTTGTTGGAGGGGAAAGGAATTTGACTTGGGTCAAATCCCTTTATTTGTAAATAATAAATAAATAAATGATTTATTTATCATTTTAAGGAAGTGGTTGAATGATAATTAAATAAATAATGATTTATTTAATTATTTATAAATGATTTAGTCATATTTAACAATCAATATTATTTAAATAAGATTTAAATAATTATTCCTAGAAAATAATAAGATAAATAAGGATTTATCTAATTAATTTCCTTGTTTTGGGTTAAATATGAGTAGGAATAATAATTAAATTACTGTTTAATTAATTATTCCATGAAAAAAACCAAACAAATATAGATTTGTTTAATATTTCCCTTTAGGGTTTCCTGTTTAGACCATAAACAACCTAATAAATGTGTTTTATTACGTTATTTTACATAGTGAAAGCAATTTTACTTAGGGTAAAATTGGTCTTACATGGTGTACTTAGGTCCATCTAATGATAATAGGTTAGATGACCAAAAAATGGTGTAATAGATTTCCACCCAGCGTGCGAGTGTTGGGAGCAAATCGTATGACCGAAGTACGTTGTAAGAACTCAATCACCAGACATCAAAAGGGAAGTTAGAGAGAGAAATGTAAGGTAGAATGATGTGCTGAAGAACTAGACCTTGAGGAGATGAGACTTACAGGTGCAACCAGTCTATTTTTATGAATGGGTACATGTGCTAAAGGCAACGGGGGAGGCATACCTATGCCTGCCGAGACAAAGTACAGAAGAATAGTGCGTCCAGTAAACAAGGGATCAAACTATAAAGTACATGCTGGCATAAACATGAGCTGGATAAAAGATATAATGATGAATCCCACATACATGCTGTGCCTGGGATAACAACCAGGACTTATACAATAATATATGAGTACATGAGATACAAATACAACCCCAATGCCCCTATGATCGGGGAAGGGCTTGCAAAATATGACTGATACATGCAAATCAAAAAGGCGCTAAAAGCGGCTAAGGCTGATATCATCAAATATATGGAGCTGCATCGAAGGATGCGATGAAGAAGTCATCCGGGCATGTGGGGGGCTACCTGTAGGGCCACCCCCTCATGAGGGTTGGGACATCTCACAAACACCTGGGAATCATCGATATCAGCTGCTGCATCACTGAACCATCAAGTATACAGATCTCGATCATGCTGAAAGGAGATGGAGATGAGAAACAATCAAGTCAAAGGGAAATAAAGAGTCCCTGTGCCTGATCCAGGGCACCAAACAAGAGTGGAAGTTGGAACCAAGGTACAGCGCCCTCTAGACCTGTCTTCTAGAATGAATGAGATGATGTCGACAGAAGGAGGTCTGCCATAGGTGAGGCAATAAGGGATTCTCAACTAAGGCACGAGAGAAAATAGTAGAGCGACTGACAGACTGGCACTAATGATGATGATAAAATGTGGGGTACTGAGTAGTGAATGGACGATTTCCCTTGTTAAAGAATAAAGGGCATGGATTACCTAGTAGCGACTGACACAATATCATGAGGGATAGGGGGCAGTGGGAATGAAGGCCATAATGTGCGACATGAGAGAGGGACCAAGCAATGAAGGAAGGAGGACTATAGCGGGATACAAAGGGACTCGGGATAGACTCCATGAATGCGATGATGACTCAACTGGGATGCTCTAAACAAGAGCGACTCGATGGTGCTGCCACACAGTAAAGGTCCAATGTGGGACCATAAAAACATGAGTACAAGATGGTAACTCACGACAAAAATCAAGACGAACAAGGACAAGTATGGAGGCAAAGTGGTGCCCCAAGTACATGTGTTGTAAGTGAGGAAATCCAATTTTGAGGAGAGGTGAAGAGACCCTTCTTGGACAAAATGTGTCTTGGTGAAGTATCAAATCATGAAAAACTAACAGATACCCATTTGAGGGCTCGGTGAGAGCTTTCTAACAGTGCAGACGTTTTGTCAAACTGAGCTGCGGTTTGGCCACAACAAGTGAAAGAAAAATCGAGGGTTTCTCTTCTAATAAGGCATTTTCCCTCCAAATTCACTCATTTTCTTGTGTAGCTGTGGTGAATGTAAAGAGGAGAGAAGGCCCTAAATCATGCGACGATTGTAGTAGACAAACCGACCGTTGGAAGTGAGATCCGTCAGTTGCAGGTAAGAGGCCTAATCCTACTCTTTCATTTTAATGGATTGAAAGTTCAGCTTAGGTACCCAGAGCTCATGAACAGGCTAGGTCGCACTTTTTGGGGTCTATTCTGCAACCTGGGTAGTAGGTACGGGGCAGAAAACTGCGACCTATCCCAGGAAATGACCTAAAAAGTGCGACCTGTCAGAGAAAGGGGGTTTCAGTGCTATTTTTGGCTGAGATCTGGGATTTTTATGGTTGAGGGGCACAGGTGCCCCCAAGCATGTTGTGGTCATGCCAAAATATATTTAGAAAAAGGGGAATCTAAACAAATTTTATTGATGTGGTGCACCATTTGTTTTCGTTATGGTTATGTAGTTTGAGAAAGGAAATGGAGGATTACCAATCTCTTTTAGAATTGCATATATGAATCAAATTGAATTTGAGTTTCCGGGTTGGAATACTTGGTGTCACTATCCCAAAGAGAGGATTTGGAGATAATGAACTGATGCTCTCCTAGAAAACCCATAGGTTGGTCAACAACAATGTCTAAAAGACTGGGTTGCTGATGTAAGATGAAGGAACAATAAGGGGTATCATCCCTAGAGTGATCTGAAGTGATATGAGACTCTAGAGGTTCTTCTAAATGTGGAAGAATAATGGTACTAAAGTCGACACAACCAGATAAACTAGGAGAGTTGTGGATAATTTCTTCTCCTAGTATCTCAAATATGTGTGCCCCCTTACCCAAACATTGGGTTTCAATGTAATGGCCACAAGGTGTATGTGGTTCGAACGCATGGGTTTGATGTAAAGTGGAATAGATAAAGTCAGGGTGGTGATTTATTCCATAATGTCGTCATCGTGATAGAAGATGGGGTGATTGGTGGAAGAAAGACCACCTAACGCAGCGAATCTACCTAACTCATCATCATGAGAAGAGAGGTTCACATGCACATCGTCACAAGGGGTGACAGAAGAGAAAGCAGATAAAGGATCTACTGATGTTGAGCCCAGGGTGATCGCTGAAGGGTGGTCAAGCGAAACATCAAGGGAAGTCTCCAAGGGGAATTCCACTGAGGGTCTCATGGATGATGATAGGTAGAGGATGGTGGCAGCAAGCTCCGTCATCTCGACATCGGGAGAGGGAATGTCAATGGGAGTGGGTAGATCCTCAAGTTGGCCTAAAGCATACTATGCAAGTATGGGAGAGGCGGATTGATTTTGTTCAACCTCATACTCTCGAACTACCTCTAAAGAGGCGCGGTAATGCGTCAGGTGGGGAAAATGGTGGGAATAATGGCCATGGACACCACACAGAGCATAGGGTTTGTTGGTGCGAATAGTCTTTGGGTTCTTGGCTGCGGAAGAGGAAGGAACAGAGGGTTCAAGGACCGTAGACTCAGGGAACACGACTTTAACCATGTGTTTAATATGGGGCAATTCGGGACAAGTATGGGTGGCATGACCGACGACATCACACAAGGCACAAGGCTCTACAGGCGGAGGAGGGGCAGGGTTAGTCGGGGTGGCCTTGTCTTTGGATGCTCCCTTGCAAGCTTTGCCTTTCTTTCCCGGAGCTGTCACAACAGAAGGGTCCTGTTGAGGTGCTGGTGGCACTATAGCAATGGAAGAAGCTAGGGGAACCAGTTGAACTGGTGTCAAAGCAAGGTAGGGTTTTGGGTGAATAGGTGGGGTAGCGGCTGGAGGGTCAAGGTACCAGATGAGTATACCCAGGGTCAGGTTGGGGAGAGAAAGGGTGGCCATGATGGGAACCAAATAGACTTCGAGAGGGGGAGCAAGGAAAGGTATCTGACCAGTGGGGTAATGACCAGGAGGGACAACGCCAAGATGGTTGAGGCCTGGTGGAACCGAGCCAGGAGGATAAAAGGGCTCATGGGTACCAGCTATAGGAGAAGGGCCAGAAGGAGGAGGTCCAGCTGGCTGAGACGAAGGGCTAGGAGCAAGTTGCGATGGGCGAGGTTGAGATTGCTGACTAGCCGAAGCGAGCCGCTTAAGGGTAGCCCAAGACGATTGCATCATGCAAAAATTCGATAAGATGGGATTAGAGACAGGAGGAGGAGGAAGACCAGGGAAGGTTCTAAGCAAAGAGGAGTCTTTGTAGACACCGGGAGAGACACTGGAAAAAGAATCGACGGTTTTCTTATTGGCCATAGAAGATATGGTCATCTCAGGGGAGGTCTGGGATTTTGGCTCATGATACGTCAACTAGTTAATGGTGACTATATTTCCATTATGAGGGAAAGACATCTTACAGAAAACCGCAGATGGGATAGTAGACATGGCATAGGTGTAGCTACGGCCCAAAAGAATGTTATAATCAAGAGGGGCATCGATGACTTCAACATCAACGCAAACAGTCTTGCCCGCAAGAGTGATAGGAAAATTACACAATAGGCCAATGGGATGGGAGGCGTGGCCATCCCACGCTCGAAGGGTGATCGTGGAAGGGGCCAACTCAGGAGATCCAAGTTGTTTCCAAACCAAAGCGGACATCACACAGGTGGATGCCCCCTCATCAATGATACACTGAAAAATGTTAGCGTTCCAGATTTTGACTGGGATTTGGAAAGCTACGGAAGTAGGAAGAGGAGGATGTTTTGATTGATTGGCATCGAAAATAATCAATTGTTCATCAACAATATCTACAGCGCCCATGGCTGATAGTAGAGCCTTCTTTTGAGAAGGGCATGACTGGAGGAGTTCTAGTGTTGAAATGGCAGCAGGAGATTGTGCCAAATCATCTAATATGCTATACGAATGAGCCGCTCGACCAGAAGCAGCATTTTGACATAATGGTCCCTTAGGAATCTTGGTATGAACCTCAACTTTGTGCTGAGGGATATGCAAGGGAACATTGGATGTCGAAAGAGGTTCTGTAGAACTTGAAGAAGGGGACTCAGGGACAGATGGAGCGGGAGGCTTGGGGTACTGACGGGACCGAGTTTGAAGGTTAAGGTTGATGGGTAGAGGTTGATCAGAGTTCATCATGAGGATCTGGTAATCAAAGGAACTAGAAGGGGAAGGTTGAGTGGCCACCTATCCGTCAGGTGGTTGGGTAGCCATGAATCCTTGCTGGGGGAAAGGATTGGTAAACATAGCCGGTTGAGTAGTGGCCACATTGGGGGGAGCAGTAGGGGAGGCATGCTGTCCTCACAATGTGGCTTGATACTCCCACATTTTCCACATCTGTGGTAAAAGGGGGCATTTGTGAGTGTAATGACAGTAAACATCGCAACACGAACAAGGCTTATTTGTATGAATAGGCCTGTCTGGCTTGGAGGGATCTTCTCCAGCAAGGCCTTCAAACTTGGGAATGTCAGAGGGGACCTTGGTTGGCATAGTAGGCCAACCAACATCGTGGTAGATAGGGTCATTGATCAACTGATTGAAATCAGGGAGACTGAGGCCTATCATGTAAGGGAGCAAGGGGACAGCCGAGGTAGTTCCTGTGGCGGTTTCGCTAGTAACATTCCCGGTAGTAGGGCTGGGATTACCGCTAGTGTTAGGCCCTGGAACAGACATAGTGAAGGTGAAAGGGGGAGAACCAGAAGTAAAAGAAGAACCCAATGAATTAGAATAGGAGTTGGAGTGCGAACTCAGAGGAGGACTAAGTCGACGACGGCGGGAAGGAGTAGGTCGACCAACCGAAAACTGAGGATGAAGGCCAAGAAATCTCCGGGATATACACCTTGGGGGCACAATGGTGACAACACAAACACGACACAGAGGGAAGAAGAATGACCAACAAGGGCAGGGAGGTGCAGAATCAAGTGATTACAATGTCGAAGCAAGGGAAGAGAGTTGCAATGTTAATTGATTTTACAATGTTTTAAAGTCTTTGCCTGGCGGTGTTAACTAGGCTCTTCTTCACTTAGGGTGAGTGTGTGGCGTGCGTTAATTTTAATTTTTAAACCCAGACGTGTTGAGAGCAAAAGAAAAAGTGTGCTGCGTATCTGAAAATAAACATGCAGAGAATAGTATATACTACTGAAATAACAGAAAATTAACAGCTAACAATGCATCAATCTAACCCAAGGAGGCGGGTCTCTCAAAAACTAGTCTAACAAAGGGAAAAAATCTAGTCAAAACACACGGAAAATAAGCCAATAGATCTAATTTCGGGAGGGACAGGGATCTAAAGGATAAATCTACCAAAAAGAGGTGTAGAAAACAACAAAGAGACAGAGGCAAGGTTGCTATAAAAGAGGAGGCAAAAAGCTAAAGGAAGTAAGAAAAAGGAGGTGACCCTAAAGGAAAACCCAAAAAAAACTATATGAGGTGATTTGGATGGAAAAATAGCTGATCCAAAAGGGATATGAAGAGGAGGTATCAGATTTGTAAAATAAATGGGTGAAACTCTGAAAATTTAGACACCTGCAATAGCTAAAACTCTTCCAAAAAAAGTGGAGCGTACTGAAGCCCTAGGGGGCTATATTCCCACTTAGTTGAGTAAAAAAAAACAAGAACAGGTCTAAACAGGCAGAGACAGAGGCTGTACAACCTTGACAGAAGCTTCAGAAAAACCTAGAAAACTTTCAGAGAAGTTGCAGAAAAAAGTGCAGGTCACAGGTTCTGACCTGTTTTCTGTCAAAGTCACAGTTTTGAGGCTGAAAGGTGTGTCCTGCAGTCCAGGTCGTAGGTTTAGGGCCGAAAAGTGTGACCTGCAGTTCTGGGTCTCTCGGCAGCAGATTTCAGAAAAAGTTGTCGTCTTAATTGCAGCTGATGTCTGTTACCTGTGCAATAGGGCCAGAAACACATGGAAATTAGAAATTTTAATGTTTGAGGGTTTTATGGGTGAAAAACAACATAAAAATAGAAAAAAAAAGCTGAAGAGAAACCCTAGGGTTTGAAGCAGCTGGATATGTAGGAATATGAAAAACGACATCGGTCGTAATTGAAAACCCGTGTGGAATCGCCAGTTGTTAGTATGAATCTTGATTCGAAGTGTACGAAAAAATACCACTTTAGCTGCGCATAAAAAACAACCCTAACAACAGAAATGACTGCTAATATCTTCAGATCTGCAGTTAGTTGATCAAGAAAAATGTTGCAAAAATCCAGATCTATGCATAAAAAGACATTAAGCAGTAAAAATAAGGTTTTGCTCCATGCATCCAATATATAAGACAAGAACAATATTTTTAAAGAATTTTGTATTAATGGCACCTGTGATGAAAACAAGAAAGGTGTTTCCAATTCTCCTCAATGGGACGGGTTCTTGGAAGTCCTCAACACTTCAGATCTAGAATTTCTCTCTCTTGTTGGTGTAGCAAAACCCAGACAAACATAGAACTCAAAGGGAGCTCACACAACAAATAACAGAAAATATGACAATGATAATGGCTCAAAGTCAGACCAAGAGTATAGATCCAGAGTGATCTAAGAGGCAACAAAAGGTGATGAATGGTAGTAAAAACCCTTCTATTTATAACAAAATATTAGGTCATTCTAGATCTTGGTGCATGATTAAAATAATATTAACCAAATCTAGATGCACCTTTTATGGAATATTTTATTATATTTGTTGGAGGGGAAAGGCATTTGACTTGGGTCAAATCCCTTTATTTGTAAATAATAAATAAATAAATGATTTATTTATCATTTTAAGGAAGTGCTTGAATGATATTTAAATAAATAATGATTTATTTAACTATTTATAAATGATTTAGTTATCATTTTAAGGAAGTGGTTGAATGATAATTAAATAAATAATGATTTATTTAATTATTTATAAATGATTTAGTCATATTTAACAAGGAATATTATTTAAATAAGATTTAAATAATTATTAGTAGAAAATAATAAGATAAATAAGGATTTATCTAATTAATTTCCTTGTTTTGGGTTAAATATGACCAGGAATAATAATTAAATTACTGTTTAATTAATCATTCCATGAGGAAAACCAAACAAATATAGATTTGTTTAATATTTCCCTTTGGGATTTCCTATTTAGACCATAAACAACCTAATAAATGTGTTTTATTAAGTTATTTTACATAGTGAAAGCAATTTTACTTAGGGTAAAATTGGTCTTACAAGGTGTACTTGGGTCCATCTAATGATAATAGGTTAGATGACCAAAAAATGGTGTAACACTTTAAACCAAGTTTCCTGCCCCCTTGGTATTTCTGTCACAGAAGCAATAATCTCAGGTGTAATTGGCACATTTAACATCCCAACTTTGGTTGTTGTTCCATTGAAGTGTAAGGAAAATTCTTTAGACACCTGTGTATGGCAACCTTGCAGCTTTTCACAAAGCCGGAGACAACCTACTTTGCTAAAAGCCTCCGTCACTGTTTGATCTTCAATTATATCCTTCATATTTTCAGGCTCATATCTTAAGCAATGTCCCCCTCTGTGGACTTTCTTTTCCTTTTCCATGCTTCTTAGAAAAACCTGTCAGCTTCTCCTGAATCTATAAAACAACCTCACTTGATTAGGATATGAACAACCTTGCTTGAGTATATGGAAAAACCTCAATTGATTAGGATGAGGATAGCCTTTTTATAAAACAATCACAGGCTTAGCTTGAATGCTTCAGAGCTCAGACACTCATATGGAGGCAAATGAAAACGAGAATGACCAAATTAGGCAAGATTTTGAATTTGAGATGTCATCTCATAACTAAATGATGCCTCATTCATGCCCTATCTTGATGATGATGATGATTGTGAGATAGGTAAGTACATTGAATCTAATCACTAACTGACTCACCATACCACTATCCTTTCCTAACGGATTCTAACAAATTTCAGCTCAATTAACAAGAGGGTTAAGAAACCGCGCTTTCGTAGTGGCCACAATGTATTTTTGCTAGTTTGCGTTATGAAATTATTAGCGCTTTTGTAGTGCAAATCCACTTTTTTGAACTAGCGATGCTATGAAGCGGAGGATTCTTGGCTAATTGCAGAAATTTAACCTGAAACCTTATGGAATGACTCCTAAATGGAAAATGTGAGTATTTGATCATGAAATGGACCTTTAAGAGAATTTATTTGAATTCAATGATGATCTTAAAACTTATAAAAACTCTAACTTATGCTTAACCAAATCCTAAAATGAATTTCAAACCCATTTTGAGACCATGATAAAAAATAGAGTTGACATAATGATGTTTTGAAAATTTTTGTGTGATAATAGTGGCTCTACATGGGATAGTGTGTGCCTATGGTACACTAAGAACTAGTAGTTCTAGTGCTGCTATCCATTTTCTTGACCAAAATAGAAAAACTTGAAATTTCCAAGCTTCCTTCTCAAACTCTAATGGCCTTCACCTTGGGCTCAAGCTTGCTGATTTAGCTTGTCATTATTAGCAGAAAAAACTCATAAAATGGAATATGTACAATGACATGAATAATCAATCAAATTTTAGGAAGAATAATGCTTCAAAAACCTGCCATTAACAGGTCCTCCAGCATATGATTTTCCATCCATCTCCTGTATTATGTAATTATTGATTCCATGAAAAGTAGCTATCTTGAAAGGACCTTTCCATAAGTTCTCAAACTTACCATGTTTTCCTTTCTCTTCAAGACCATTCCCTCGTGGATAGTATGCAGTAGAATTCCCAAGAGTAATATGATATTGATGACAGAAATTTATCAGCTTCTTAGACTTAACTGATTGTGCATTATTAGTTATAATATTCATCAGGCAACCAAATCTAGAGAAGATATTATTTTATAAAAAAGAAATAATCACAAAATCTTTTGCTTGCTTAGATGGGATTGCTTCAATCCATTTGGTAAAGTAATCAGTTGCTGTAAGAATCCAGCGATGATGAACTGATGATGATAGATGAATATCCCCAATAAAATCTAGCCCCCACTGCTGAAATAACGCTTCTACATAGATAGGAATCAAAGGTAAAGGTACAAGCTTCTTCTTACCTTCGAAAATCTAGCATTCATGGCAGGAAACAACCCTCTTGTAGACATCCTTAAACATTGTAGGCCAATAATAACCTGCTCTTAGAATCTTGTTCACTGTCACCTTCCAATAATGATGAACTCCACAATATCCTTTGTGAAATTCCTAAATTACTTTATTAGCGTCCTCTTCCAGCAAACAATTCAGTAAAATTCTGCTAGTATCCTTCCAAAACATATTTCTATCAAAAATAAAATATCTCAAGGATTTCAGCTTTAAACACCTGGATTTAGACTTTGTTAGATCAACAGGTGCTTTATTGTGTTGTAGGAAAAAAACAACCTCCTTGTACCAATCTGAAGTGATGTATTTTTCTTCAATTAGAACTAGTTCTTGTTCATCATCTAAAATTTCTGATATTTCTGCAATCAAGTTTATGTCGAGACAGTCAAAGTTTGACTGCGCCATCAACTTTGCTAAGCCTTGCCCTTTGACCAATTTCGTTGGCTTAATCTCTAGCAATTTAGCAATCCATTTCCCCCGCTTACCATCAGGGTCGGCTTGAGTGAGAATGTCTTTCACAACAGTATTAGGAACAAATGCCACAATATGAGAATGCATAATATAAATTCTGAAATCTTTGATAGCCTTCACCAAGGCATAGGCTTGCTTCTGTAAGATATTATACTTCAGCTCAGAGTTGGCTAATGTCATACTAAAGAAAGAAATCGGTTGCTCAATACCTTGTTGTCCCTTTTGTAGCAGAACTCCAGCGATAGTATTTTCTGATGCAAAAGTAAAAACTAGAAATGCCTTTGAGAAATATATGCTAATCAATATCGGTGCTTGTGTGAGTACCCTTTTGATCTCCTCAAATGAGTGTCTTGCTTCTGCTGTCCACTTAATATCAACTCCCTTCTTTAGCATCCTTGTTATTTCCTTTGTTAGTGTCCCATGATTTGGTAGATTGGCTAACAAAATGACAGGGTAACATCATACCAGGCTTTGGAGTCCTAGGACCTAGCCTTCCTGGACTCAGAGAGGGCTCTCTCTATTGTGTGAAGGATGTGAACTTATTCGCTTTGGATGATTAATTTTAGGCTAGTTGTTTAAGTACAGTTTGTTTGTTTGTTTTGGGTTGGGGTAAGATGATTAAGTAGGATAGGTGGACTGAGATAATATCAAATCAATAGGGCTATGGGGTCAGATGAAGTCTATGGTGTCTAAATGATGAAGTAGGGTGTATTGCAGGGTCGATTTAGAAAGGTTAATGAATCCTTTAGATGATGTATGAGATGAACATTAAGTTTGGTGAAAAGACTAAGAGGTCTTATACAAATATAATTTGAAGCAATAATTCAAGAGGTATGACAAACCACTAATCTCTATGAACAATACTCAAACTAATAAACATACAAGATGAACAATCCAGTGGTACATAGAAGCATTAGAACTCCTAACTTTAGAAATCCACCTTCAAATTTTTGAGAAAACACATAAGATAAACAAAAAATTCAATATATGAAGAGGTAACTCCTAAACAAAATATATTAAACTATTGAGAACTCTGAAATAAGTTGATGAGCATAGGCAAAGGGTAAGATCAAAACAAGACCTCTTTGAATTGACCTAATCAATCAATATTCCATAGGAGATCTTCATAATAAGTTTTTGAAATTTTTTAAATAAGCAGGGCATGCCATGAATCATATTTTTAAGCTAACATACTAATTATTCATGAAACAAAGAACAAGTTTTAGTGAGCCTAGGGAGCAATCAAGAATTCCTTAAGATGACTAAAAAAAGAAAACATCAAAGCTATAGCGAACAAGAGGTTTGAGGTGATTCCATGAACATATCTCAACCTATAATTTTATGATCTATAGCAAGCAAGCAGACTGAAACAAAATGAGGACAAGAAAACACTAACAAGTTAGAAAAACATCACCATTCACCAAACTATGGAATTCTGCAAGCAAAGCTTTTCCAACATCAATCCACACAAGCCATTCATGCACTTCATAAAATCAAATATCTTCTCCAAGATAATAAACCAGGTATTTCTCTATAACACATCAAGTCCCAACTGTTTACAATGAATCCTAATGCCTTATATAACAAATGAGGAGAGGAGAGCTTACTAGAGCACCTAGAAGCCTATTGGCCAAAGAGAAATATCCTAACTTGTCCTTGAGGCTTTGCAAAGCTCAAGGCACAAAAATATCTAACAAAATATCTTTTCCGACTATAAATGGAAATATCATTGAATTTAGGCCTGAAAAGCCTAAGAAAAATTTCCACACCCACATTCTGCCCAGTTACACACAGGAACGCAACATACTATCTCAAAACTTGAAAATTTTCCAGGAGCGCAGCACCAAAAAAGGTCTCTTTTGCAACAGAGCTTTGGAGGCCTTCCCGATGTCGGAAAAGGCTCTGTGATGGCCCATTGGAAATATGCGGATGTATACTTTCAAAATATACCTTTTTTTCCTGAAAATGACCTCTAAAAACGGCCCAAAAAGTGGAAAAAGTAAAATATTCTAGGAGTGCAGCACCTGCTCAAAAAAGAGGGCAGAAAGGTGAAAAATTGGGTGTTTTTGACCCTTTTGGGATATCAAAACAACTCCAATTGAGCTAAAAATTGGTGAGAATACTCCTCTCATGATTGGGAATCCAAAAATGTAAGTTTATCCCTCTAAAAGTGCTCTAGGAAAAAGCACATCACCCAGGGTGCTGCGCTCTTAGGCTTAAAATTTTACAAAAAACAAAAACTTGTTCAATTTTGCCCAAATTTGGTGAGTGGGTCCCTCAAGGGTACTTAGAGATATATAATGAAGATTGAGCCAAAATTCCAAGCCTAGCTTGGTACTTTCCATCATTTGGTGCTGGTCCCTTCCTTTGGGCAGTTTTGAGCTTTTCCCTTGCAAACTGATTTCTCCGTTTGTAATGCTCAGTCATCCTTCTTTGAAAGCTCAGGTACTTGTTGGCCTTCTCTAATTTAGCCTCTAAATGTATATTTTCCCTTTCAAGCCATGGTTCTTTTTCATGCTCAATTTCCAAGGCAAGGAGCTCAGTGAGAGGAAATTGTTGGGCTTGGGTCGATTCTTCCTCTTTTTGTTTTTCCAAAGCTCTCCTAAGACCCATACTCTTAGGTCTCTTTCTAGCTTGCCCCTCTTCCTCATCATTTTCTTCATAGGCGCCCATGTATTCCTCCAACTGCACTTGTGACCTTTGAGCTTATTTCTTGTATTTGAGCACCCAGGCTTCATAAATGGCTAGCTGACCACTCATTTGCTTGTTTTGCACCTGTAGGAAATGAATAAGATCTTTTGACCTTTCTAGATCAACCTCCAAGTCTCTGATTTGTGCATTCTAGTCCTGTAAGAGAGAATTAACTATCCTTGTTTCATTTCCCCCATCACTATCTATGTGAATGAGTTCAAATTCCCTCTCTTCCTCATGATTGCTTTCCTCTTCTTCCATTGTTTTCTTGCCTTTGTCCTTTATTGGCTTTTTACCTTTGTCCTTCATTTGATTTTTACCCTTGTCCTTCACTTGTTTGGTGATTTTGTCTTTTGCTATTTTTGAGACTTTCTCCTTCACTGGTTTTGAGGACGAGAGACTTGCCTCTTGCCTTTTGGAGGCAGCAAACACATGCCTCCTTCCTCTTTGATAAGTGATGGTGCAAGGCGCCATAAAATTTGCTTGCAAACTTTGATCATTGACAATATTAGGACTGTCTCCTCCTTGAAAAACGCTCTGTGTGTGTATGTCCTCCTTACCTTGCTGCTGGTTGTCCTTTGGATCAACATGTTTAACATCTTTCATGATTTTTTCATTATCAAGACCCTCAACACTGCTATGTTATGTTTCTGCAATATCAGAGGCATTTATGTTTGACCTATTTTCACTTTTAGGACCCTCCTCCTCACCCTTTGCATTACTGTTTTCACTACCAACTTCATCTTCTCCATCACTGTTTTCACTCCTTGGACTTTTTTCATCATCTTCTTGCTCAGTGAAGACAATATTAAAATCCGTTTGTGGATTGCCTTTGTCATTTTGGTCACTGTCATGGCTTTCTTTTGCTTCTTCGCCACTGTCTGCTGTAGTGTTCTTAGTGTCATTTTCTTCATCAGGAGATACACTGTCTTGGCTCCTTAGCTCATCATGAGATTTAGTGATTAAAACTTTGTTTTCTTGCCCACTGTCCTTTTCTTGAGAAGTTGCCTCTGTTTCTGTGTCTTTAGAGCCTTCTTCTTCATTATGAGACCCATTGCTTTGGCTTCTATGACCATCATCTGTATCACTGCTTCCACCTCTGTTTTCTTCTTCATCTGCATCCTCATCCCTGCTACTTCTTTGACTGTTTTTCTCTTGGCCACTGCTGCTTTCTTCTTGGCCATATCCCTCTTCCTCATCATTTTCTCTCTCACTGTTTTGTTCATGATCAACACTACTTTCTTTAAGGCCTTCATCATCTTCTCCATTATCTTCATTATTATCCTACTCATCTTCATTATTTTCTCCCCTATCTTCATCACACTTTCTCTCATCTTCTTCACCCTCTCTCTCACTATTTTGTTCATCTTGATCATCACTTCTTTCTTCTTGATCATCAGTTCTCTCATCATGATCATCTCTACTTTCTTCATGATCATCAGTGCTCTCATCATGATCATCTCTGCTTTCTTCATGATCATCATTCTTAGGGGAAGGTGTATGAAGAAGTTTTGTTTGGGAAAGTGATTCATGTGAATAAGATGAACCAAGGTCAGTGGAGAGCGATGGAGGGGTATGAGGAGGATTTTGAGAAGATGATGGAAAAATTTGCAGAGGGATGGAGGGTGAAGTTGTGAAATCATCATGGGTGATAAAGACCTCCCAAGGAATGCCTTGTTTCTCTAATTGGTATGAGACAATTACCTTGATCAGAGAATGATGAAACAGGCTTGACATTTGTTGGGCTGGAGGCCTCTTTCGCATGATGGAGGACATTTTTTCAATGCTTTTGAAGAGGTAGTAAGGCATGTGCAGTAGCTTGGTCTTGGTAAAATGAATGAGGAGTCCAATATGATAGGAATAGACCCTGGAGAACCTACCCTCACAGATAAAGTATTTCATGATAATCTTCATGAGGAGGGCATACATGTCCAATAGATGAGAAAAAGGAAAAATGGCTTTGCATTCAGTTTGACAACTAGGTTTCAAGAATGGATGATAATGGGTCAAGTCAAGATGCTTCTGTTTAAACCACCTTTCTCCTATGCCAGGTATTCCAGTGGCTTTAGAGATAGCACTGGGGGTCAACTCAAACCTCACGCCTGCTAGATGTACTTTATGTTGGTGAAGCCTTAGGGAAAATAACTCGGTCAACTGAGGATGCATTTTGATCTCTTGTACTTTGTTACAGAACATAAAACACCCTAACTCTTGGAAACATGAAAGAATAGAAGGGGAGGCTGTCAGTTCTGCAGTGCTTATGGGTTCAAACCTATTGGGCTTCCCTCCCTTCTTCTACTGTTGTTGGCTTGAGGGGTCCTGACCTAGGTTCAGTGTGCAAGGTTTGCCAGCAAACCCCTATACTACTGGCCCTTTCGGCAGTGACTTTCTCTCACAGGTCATAATCTCACCCGAAGTAGTATGGGTGGGTGCTGGAACCGGGTTTCCGTACCCTGAGAAAGGAAGGGTAAGATAAGCAGAGCTGCATTCTGTTTAGATTACCTTGGTTCTTTGCAGGGTCAAGTATATATCTATTTTCATCCACGTGCACTATATCTATAATTATATGCTTTTCATAGCATCAACACAACATTATATAAACATAGCAGAATAGATCTAGATCCAAGCATTCAATACACAGACTTTCACAGCAGAAAGACATAAAACACATAACACAATAATTATCAACAGTCATACACCAGTACTCACAGATTCAGATCTCTATCAATCCTTCACATTCATTCATTCATCAACCTTTCCTTACAATTCCCTTCCCAACCTGCGCACACAACAACAGGGTATGCACATAGCTGGACTAGGAGCTCCGCGCACACAGCCAGCAGGAGTTCGTTCCCCCAAAACCCAAACAGATATCTTAAACAATAGATCACATCAATAACTCATCAAATCCTATCCTTTTCAATACGAAATACATCTCTATTTATAAAAACCTAGCTCCGACTTTCCTATGGTCCGCAACCCATTGTTTCCGGACCCCTAGTTTACCCTTTGACCCATTACAATGCGTTCGGGGCTTTGACCCACCCCAAAACCCCTATGCTATATTAATATAATCAAAATTAACCAAAATGGACCAGTTTCACATCTTGTTAGGAGACCCTGTTCCAACAGTCCCCCAACACAATCTTGTGACTTGTCCCAAGTCATTGCACTGGTGTGGCTTCCATTTACACGCGCAAAGTGTCCAGAGTGCGGATAAGCAGAGGGAGTACGTCCAGACTTTGGACCGCAACTTGCTACACAATGTTGACCAATGCCAGGGAGGTAGACCCATCTGTATTCGTAGTGATCCGTTCTAACAGCCCGTGGAGACGTGCGATGGTAGACTAAGAATCATGTGCGAGTTGGAGTGCAGTATCAGACCATGGCTTCAGCCGTTTTTGAACAAATTTATTGGAGTGCCGAAGGTGCCGGAGGTTCTTAATCCTGTCTATGACGGCTAGGCGTTGCACGAAATTGGGGGAAGGTGCGAAGGCTCGGACTTGATCAAGAACATCTTCTGCCTGCTGTAATTCTTGCTGGATATGCTGAATCATGGAATGGTGTTGCACTGTCATCCATAGCTCTATAGTTGTTGTGACCAATTGTTCTCCTTGCGTCAGCTGCTCCTCAATGATACAAATTGTGTCTATGACCACGACAATCCACTGGGCCTAGACTTCTGGAGGTATGGCTTACTGCTGCTTGTCTTGGTCACGGTGGCAAACCTCCCGCATCACCCTGGAGGATAGTATTTGTAGCTCTGAACCAGATGGATGTGCTAAATCTAGTTGGATGTCCTCAGTAATTCGGTTAGGAGTGCGAATTATGGCTACGTGAGGGAGGAAACATATATTACTCCAGGTAGGTGGCGCTTGGGAGCTGTGGAGACATCGTAGCATGTCTCTGTATCTTATTTTTCCTTGTGGCCCGTAGAAAATCCTTGCTGTCAGAAGCCCGAGCTCCGTAATATAAATGCACTCAGCAGTCCCAGGTCCTTGCACCAATTATTTCGGCGGGTCCGGGTCCATAGTTTTAACAGAACGACGAATGCCACAGAGAATATGGATGAACATAAAAACTTAGAACGCGGATAGCTAGAGCCTGCCAAACGGTGAATAAGTAGCCCGACACAAAGATTTCCAATCATCAGAGCTATTAATTGGTAAGGGAGCTCGTTCATGGCATGTACCCTTAATTCTACGGACCATTTTTCTCATTAATTGCTGCATTGACAACTTGCCGCCTGTTTTTCGTACTTGCGAGGGTCTTGTCTTATGAAATCGGGACATGTCGATGGTTATCCTTCATGCCCTAGTTCGTGTCCATGCGTTTTCAGACCATAGATGACGCTTGTATGTCCTGTGCGTATCTGGAGTGAGGGTCGAGGTGAGGTGAACCTGCAAGTTGGATAGGAGTCTTGTCGAAGCCTTTATTTCACTTGTGGGCAGGGAATTCCTGGCTGCGTCATACGTCCTGGTGTCATTTATTACTTGAGATGTTTGCTGATGTTCAGACAGGTCTGTAATCCTACGTGTGCTGAGGGCTGTGGTACCCCAGTAATTCTGTTCGGGCTAGGTCCGATCGCACTCTTAAGCGTTGCTCTACAGTAGGTATCCGCATAGGTCAACTGACCTCGGAGCCCATCTGGCCACGGGGGTCCCTATGTGCAGGATCACCTTACTCCAGTATTTCCCCTGAGTAAAGAATACCGACCCTTGCGTAAGTGTTTCGCATAGCGTTAGCAGTAATGATTTTGGCCTACGATTCGTGGGATTCTTCGGTTCATCAGATGGATGATCTTCACTTGCGTCCTTTCGACAAGGCAAGGTTCTTTCTGTGGTTGAGATGTGACAGAGATTCCTGATGGTCTGAAGGCTTCGCCGCGTGGAAACTTCATGCATCCGACCTTGCTAGTTCTCCAACTCTTCATCGGAGTCGGAAAAACATTCACTGTCATTTTCCCAACAGAGCATTCCTTCATCTGTGAGGTTAACCCGATCTTCTTCCTGTGCAGTTATTTTATAAATGTGATTCAATTCCTCCTTCTCATAGGCTATCTCTGTGTACCGCGCACCTTTTGCTGGGTCTAGTGGTACTATGACATGCGTACCTTTGTTTTCGAATACCATGCTGTGTTTCTTGAGATTTATGACACCTCCCATGTCTATTTCCCAGTACAATCCAAGGAGCACAGGGTAGGGGTATGCATCTTCTACTATTTTTATTACTTCAAAATTAGCTAGGGCCCGTACCCCTGCGATGTCCACCATGACTTTTGGTAACCTACCTAGAGGGATGATCTTTTTTTGATTCGCCATTCTCAGAAATATAGTATACCATTCCAAATTAGGCTCTCCCATTCGTTGCCATGTTTGTTTTGGTAAGATGTTGGTATCCGATCCAAGATCTAAGATAACCTGATCCATTTCATAGTCTCCGATCTGCACAGTTAACCGCATTTCTCTCCCAGTGCATTTCTTATAGCTGTACAATTTGTGTACATCCTTGGTCTCAGGGATCAAGGTGGGCCAAGCTGCACAGGTATTCAGTAATGCTAGGAGATTTCCTACGGCATGCAGATTCCTTAGAAACTTCAGACATGCCTTTAAAAAGGGCTCAATTCCTTCTTCAATATGGGGCTGTGCGGGGGCTGCCAATGGTGTTTTTTCGTTGCAAGACACTCCTTCCTGAGAGAAAAGCCCTTATTTGTTTCCTCGAGTGTCCAACCCACTACGTGTCATGAATTTTTTACTTGGGTCCGTCTCACGGAGCTCATTTTTAACCCTCTATACATTCTACGTAGGGGTAGGCTGCTTTTCCTACATCTTGGCTATTAAAATTGGGCAGTCTTCTATAGCATGGTATAGCTGCCTACAATATTTACATGATGGCCTAGTGGGATTAGGGCATTCTCTAGAAAAGTTCCCTATTTCTCCACAGTTATAATAGATTAGCTGACCTTGTCCCTGGCTTGTGCTTCCTCCCCGACCTCCTCTGCCTCAGGCCGGTGATCCTCCAAAGTGCGTAGCCACTCTTGGCGATGCAGGGTCTGATTGCACTAGATATAAGTTCCCCCGATCCATCATTAAGTCATATGTTCAACAGTCTGCTCATAATGTCCCACCAATCGGTATAATCGACACCATTGTTGCTTTAGTTCTGGGACATACGCACCCAACCGAGGGCAATGGTTTGTGTCATGTAGGCCTGCTACTCACCAATCATCACACCATAGCGCAACTCTGCTTGATCCTAGTCGCAACAGGGCAGGTTCCATACTTACCCCTGGGCGTATTAGACTAGGCCCTCCTACTTGCATTTAATCAGTCAGCAGTGGGCACTGATCCTTTATATGGCCAGACACCCAACAACGTATGCACCAAAGATCTGCGTAAATGTCCTTTCCTTGTTCTTTTCGTAGGTTCTATATCTCCATATGAATAGCCCCAAGTTGTTCCTGGATTTGTTGTACCCCTGCCAATGTATCCTCCCGGGGTGAAACTTCCAATTTCATAGCAACCTCCACAGCTTTCTCCTGTGATTCAAAGGTCTGATGACTCATCAGAGTGCACAGGTGGGGTGACAACATAGCAATGAACCACTCCGTATATTTTCTATCATCATAGTCAAACCCTCCTTCCCTAATTTCCTTCTTCAGTCGCTGATCTGCCTCCCATGCTGTCTCATACACACTTTTTTTGAAGTCTTTTACTTTTGCTACCAGCTGGGAATAGGATTTCAACTTTTGGAATTGCTGCTTTAGAGCATCCTTGATATCTTGAATGGAGGTGGTCCCATTCTGGGCGATGTACCACATATACCAGTCCAGAGCTCTGTCTTCGATGCTAAATACAACTGTGCCCTATTTATTGTGTCACTTTCCACGTTCTGCGTAGTCTAGACAGAGTCTCCCAAAAACCAAAACCGGTCCATATCCTCATCTCCCACCCCCTTGAAGGTAGGTAGTTTCAAATGCGCAACCATATCACTGTCTAGGGGCATGGTGGTACAGGCAAATTCTTACCTTTACGCGTCTCGGGTGGCGATACGGCCGAGGGATCGTGTGCAACAGGTTCTTGAAACAGATTTTCGGCGGATCTCCCTCCGTCAAGGTTGGTTCGATAGTACTTACCACTGCGGGTCATGCTCCCATCTAAATATGAGGTCATTCAGTCCATATGACTAAACATAATTCTCTTTTCGCATAGTAATTTCTTGATCAGCAATGGTAATGTCCTCAGGAATTTTCCTCGGAATCCTATGAAAAACCGTCGTTCAGCTTCATAGTATGATACAAACTGATCAATAGCAAATTCTGTTACAAATCCTCCCAAAACACCATCCACCCAGTGATCCACCGTGCATGTGATAGTATTATTAGTTTTCTCAAGCTGTTCGAGCAACTCTGGGGTCCACAAAGGGACCTGCTCGTCCTTCCAACACTTCAGGAATTCCACCAGTCTGGCTAGCCACTCTTGGAGTTCAATTGAGAGATTCACAAAGAATATCTAGTAGCTTTCAGTAAGGACATACTTATTTTTCCACCTTTCCGTAATTAACCTCTCACTGTGATTTTATTTTACTGCGAACTCCTGGATCTGCCTTTCAAACCAGTCCTCGATCTCTTTTCTTTCAGGCTTCCAGTATTCTCTTGTCATTACCCGATTCCTCTCTCAAACCTATTTGGGTCTCGGCAACAGAACCATTTGTTGGCTTGAGGGGTCCTGACCCAGGTTCGGTGTGCAAGGTTTGCCAACAAACCCCTATACTACTGGCCCTTTCGGCAGTGACCTACTTTCACAGGTCACAGTCTCACCGGAAGTAGTATGGGTGGGTGCTGGAACCAGGTTTCTTCACCCTAATAAAGGAAGGGAAAGGCAAGCAGAGCTGCGTTCTGTTATGATTACCTTGGTTCTTCGCAGGGTCAAGTATATATCTATTTGCATCCATGTGCACTAGATCTACAATTATATGCTTTTCATAGCATCAACACAACATTATATAAATAGAGTAGAATAGATCTAGATCCAAGAGTTCAATACGCAGAATTTCGCAGCAGAAAGATAGAAAACACATAACACAATAATTATCGGCAGTTCATACACCAGTACTTACAGATTCAGATCTCTATCGATCCTTCACATTCATTCATTCATCAACCTTTCCTTACAATTCCCTTCCCAACCTGCGCACACAGTAATAGGGTTCACACACAGTTGGACTAGGAGCTCTGCGCACACAGCCAACAGGAGTCCGTTCCCCCAAAACCCAAACAGATAGCTTAAACAACATATCACATCAATAGCTCATCAAATCCTATCCTTTTTGATACAAAATACATCTCTATTTATAACAACCTATCTCCGACTTTACTATGGTCCGCAACCTATGGTTTTTGGACCCCTAGTTTACCCTTTGACCCATTACAATGCATTCGGGGCTTTGACCCACCCCAAAACCCCTGCGCTATATTAAATATAATCAAAATTAACCAAAATGGACCAGTTTCGCATCTTGTTAGGAGACCCCATTCCAACAGCTGTTTTCTTGGACTTGTCTCTTCATTTAGGTTAAACCTTTCCTCTTTAGACATGGTGTTTTCTTCACCCCTCCCTTGAACTCTTTAAATAGAAAGGAAATTTTCTTTGTGAATACTGAGGAAAAAGGTTCAAGGGGATATTGAGCTTCCAAACAAGGCTAGGAGACTAGCAGAGAATAGGTTAGGTTTTCTTTTCAGGTTTTCTTCAAGATTTCTTTGACACAAATTAGGAATTTACTTAGCACCCTTATCCCTTAGAAAATCACGAAGAGGTGATAAATAGGGAAAATACCTCTTAAAAGTGCCTTCCACATAAAAAAACAAGCTTTGTGAGCTTCCTGAGCAGTTTTGGCACTTCTTCAGGCTTTCTGGGCAGTTGCTGCATTTTTACGCCAGGAGCGTAGCGCCCTGGGCAGGCCTGAACGCAAATGCGTTCAACACAGCACGCCTGTTGTAGGAGTGAAACATCCTGGGAAGGTAGGCCTACATGTCTATTGGGCGACAGCGGCAGTGGTAGGAGCGCAGTGTCGTTGGCCCGGGCACTGGCTGCACGTGGAGTCGCTTCGAGCGGTCAATTCAAACGTGAATGTGTGCACGGATGGGCACAGTTGCATAAGAATCTGGGTATCGGGCGGTGAAAACAAAGGGCCAGAGCGTAGCACCGGGTGGGCAAAGCTGCACGAGAATCCAGGCATCAGTGGGCGGCCACTCCTGCATGCCAGGCGAGACTAGAAAAGCGCAGCGCCCATCTATAGGCACGTAGCGTCTAGAAGAAAATAACACAGGAGTAATATACAAGCGCGCAACGTCCACCTACAGGAACGCAACACCAAGGAAATTTTGTCGATGATGCCTTCAGAAGACTAAAAATTCTTCACTTTTTCTTTCAAAAGGTTAAATGAGGGGCAAAAGGAGATGTTGAAGTATTCATAACCCCTTTTTTGAAAATAATCAACCTTTAAAAATCCTCTTTTCTAAAGTCTCATTTGCACTTTTTCATTTTTTTGCATCCCTTCCCCCTTTTTGATGCTTCTGACTGTCCCTTTACTGTTTTTTTTTAACCTGCACTATCTCCTTTAACACTTGGGAAATTGTTTAGGCTCATGATGGCTTATGCTTGTTATGTGTAGGGTGAATTTAAAAACTATTTTTTCCTTCCATATCCTTTGAAATGATTGTTCTTTTGTAAAAATTTAACTATCAAACTTGAGTTTTGATTCTTCAGTGCAATGACACCTAGTTCCTCAAAATCTAATTCTCTGACCCTTTTGGACTTCAAATCTTATCTTTTGATCCAATGAAGTTTGTGCTCTTTCACCCAACCAAGCTGCCCTCCAAGTATTCAAAAGGAAAAATGCATTTGAACTCACTTCTTATGCCCAAAAATTCTGTAATTCTTATTTGGAGGGTTGAGGAGTCTTTTAGCTTTTGTAGCCCAGCTACTTTTCCACTGTTTTGTCAAAACAGTCATGTTTTTGCATTATTAACAGAAACACACTTATTTCTGTCTTCATGAGTGTGATTTTCTTTCTTGATACTGGTCTTAGTCTTTTACTTCACCTCATGGCACATTTGATAGCTTTTTGTCTTTTTTGTAGGAGTGTGGCAAAGGGAAGCTGTCCCTCTACTAGTTTCATGCTTGAGGCCAAAAACCTTTACATTGATATTTTTGCTGAAATGCGCCATGTTGCTCATATGTCACTGAATTTTTGAGGTTTACACAGATCTTTGTATGCGCAGTAGTTTATTTATTTTTATGATATAAAGACCTTTCCTGTAGCTTTCAGCTTGCTGTACCTTTTATCAAAAGCAAATGACTTCATGAACTCTCTTAGGTGTCTTTCCTCGCTTCTGCTATGCTTTAGACTAATATTCAAGGCATTCCTGCAGAAATTCTTGGATATGACAGTCTATTCCTTTGCAGATTTATTATTGGATCAAGAGGGAGCCTTTGGAGGTTGTTGGAGCTATTCATATAATGATAAAATTTAACTCTGTGCTCCCTTGAATTCATTTTTGACTTCCTGTGGAAACAATGAAATGAGAATCATGATGGCGCATGACCTAGGGAAACCTAATTGACTTATTTGCAAGGTTTTAGAATGGGTTTTTGACTGAAAGTTTGAATCAGGGTTTTGACACTCTACCTATGCACCACCATCCTAGACAGCTAGAAATATTGTTTTACTTCAAAGAGTTTTTTAGAAAGGACCTTTGAAAACACCATTGCTTGAGGTACATGGTGAGTAGGAGAGAAAACTTGGTTGACTTGGTGAGACAAGGGGTGAGAAATAGAAGGCTTAGGCAAAATGAGACAGAGGGTTATAGGCAAGGGTGAAAATTATAGAGAGAGTGAGGGACACTAGTCTAGGATGGGATTTTATCCAGATAAATAGATTGTCCATGCTTGAATAGAGAGGAGGGATAGTGGAAATTTTCTCTTTGAGGAGACTTCTAGAAGACACAATGATTCTTGAATTTTGATTTCTAGAAATATGAGATGAAGCATTTAATCATCTAAAATAGATGGAAATTACTGATGACTAACAGTGACTCCACTTGGGGAGGGCAGCTCCTTTTTCAGAAGGTGTTCAGAATTGCAGATCTCTAGCTTATGAAGACCAGTGCCTCATCCATTGGGCGAATTCTCTCTTTCTTTTGTTGATGCTTTCCTTGAAGTAGTAGTTTTGAAAATTTGGAAGCATGATTAGCTCAAATTTTCCTTTACCTACCCAACCTACTTGCCTAACATTTTTTCTTCTTTGAGTGCACTTGAACTGGAAAACCCATTGATATTTTATTTTGAAAAATGGAAACAAACTATCTACTTCTACACTTATCTCTTCCAGGAGTTCATATTAGGCTAATGAACTCCTTTGATTCTCTACCTATACTATTCAACTGTCAAGTTTAAACTGTTTGACACGACTTCATTCACTAGGCTAAGACATGAAATTGAAAACATGACTTAATCAGGATTAGACAGTCTTATTTATCATGAGTTTGTGGCATAACAACAAGCTGCACACAAATGTTATTTTTGTACAAAATAAGACTAGAAATATCAGGGCTAAGATGCATAATTTTCTATTCATTCCTATGTTTCTCCTTGGTTCTATTTTGAGCATGTGGAACTGGTATCTTCTCTCCGAATCTATTTTCTTCGACAAATCAAGTTTGAATAATTTGACCAGCATTCTTTTCACTAACTTATCAACAATAAATTTAAAGCATGTTCAGTTATGATTAGGCTAGATAGCTGAACAAGACATCATTTTTCACTCGTAGTGGAATTTAGACTTGCACACTTTCAGTATGACTGTTTTTTGGGTATGGGGCCGTACCTTTGTTAGAATCTGCCCTCTTTTTCTACTTTTCTTATGTTTTTCTGTTATCTCTCTTTTTTACTTTTTCTTAAAACTATGGTATGTACAATGAATGAAAAATTTAAAGCTAGGAATCTTTACAGAAGTATTTTTTTAGTGTCCCACCATTGACATGACCTCCAAATGTTTCAGTTCCATCAGGTTCTTGTAAAAATAAGGCATTTTTTCCTATGGCTGAACTGATAATGAATGGACCTTTCCACAAGTTTTCAAACTTACCATGTTTACCTTTCTCTTCTCTCCTTGAGTCCCATTTCAACACCTTATCTCCAATCTAGAAATCACTGTCTTTGGTTCTTCAGTCAAATATTTTCTTTATATTTTCATGTACTAACTATGTCCTCTTGTACACCTCCTCTCTTGTCTGCTGTAAATGGATAGGTTGGTTCAACCTCCTTTGCATGTCATTTTCTTCTGATTGTACTGCTTGTAACGGTTTCATTACTGGGACTCCCAAAGATGTTGGGAAAATGGCATCCATGCCATACACTAATTGATAGGGAGACATATCGATTGATTTCTTGGTGGTTAGTCTATCAGGCCATAGTGCATGCACTAGCTTTCCATGCCATGCCTTTTGATTTTGTTCCAGAAGTTTCTTAATGACACTGACCAGGATTTTATTGGAGGACTCGGCCAACCCATTACCTTGAGGGTAATAAGTTGTGGAATGTCCTAATGTGATGTGATATTTATAGCAGAAGTTAACCATTTTTTTGGATGTAAAGGCAGTTGCATTATCCGTAATGATTTTCTTGGGGCAACCGAATCTAGACAGGATGTTGGTCTCAAGAAATTTGATAATGACTGAATCGGTGGCATTCCTAGAGGGGATGGATTCTATCCATTTGGTAAATTAATCGGTAGCGGTGAGGATCCATTTGTGTTGAAATGGAGCTTCAACAATGATCAGATGCAAAGGAAAAGCTGAAACCTTTCTCTTGCCATCAAAGATTTGACATTTATGATAAGTCATGACCAGTTTGTGGGTGTCGGGAAAAAGGGTGGGCCAATAGTAACCGGCTCTAAGGACCTTGTTAGCTATGGTTTTCCAATAAAGTTGGCCCCCACATTCTCCCTCGTGCATTTCATTCATGATTTTTCCTGCATCATCCTTAAGCAAACATTTAAGCATTATACCAATAGGATTCTTCTAGTATAGAAGTCAATCTAAAACGCAAAATTTTAAAGATTTTTCTTTCAAGACCCTTGATTTTTTCTTTGATAAGGTAGGAGGAGCATTAAGATAGAAAAGAACATAAAGAATATCAGTATACCAAGGTGAATTTAAAAATACTTCTTCAACATGAGGAGCTGTGCATTCTTCTTGTTCTTCTAAAGAGTCAACCAAATTCATATCTAATGCTTGTAGATTTGTTTCAGCCATGAGTTTTGCAAGTCCTTGTCCTTTAACTAGTTTAGTGGGTCTAATTTCTAGATGATATTCTAAAATAATAGCAATCCACTTTCCACTTTTACCATCGGGATCCTGATTTAAGATATCTTTGACAGCTGTATGCAGAACAAAAGCAATAATATGAGAATGCAAAATATAAACTCTGAAGTCCTTCAGTGCTTTTATTAATGTGAAGGCTTGTTTTTCCATGATGTTATATTTTAGGGGAGCATCCCTAAGGGATTTGCTGAAGAAGGCTATGGACTGTTCTTGTCCCATCGCTTTTTTTGTAATAACACTATAGCCACAGTATGTTCAGATGCAAATGAGAAAGTATAGAAGTCTTTGGTGAAATCAGGACTTATCAGAACTAGTGTTTGGGTGAGTGCTTGTTTAACCAGTTCGAAAGATTGTTTGGCTTCCAAATTCCACTTAACTCCTACCTCTTTTTTTAGCATGTTTGTAATATTTCTCAAGAGTTCTGCAAGGTTGGGGATAAATATTCTTAAGAAGTTGATTTTCCCAATAAAGGATTGCAATTTCTTAATGTTTCTGGGATGGCTGATTTGCAATATGCCTTAAATTATTTTGGGGTCTATTTTGATTCCTTCTTCAGAGATGATGTGGCTGAGGAGTTTTCCTTCCTCGAGACCAAACAATGTTTTCTTGGGATTCAAAGACAGGCCATATTTCCTACATTTTTTGAAAAATTTTCTAAGGTGGACCATGTGCTCTTCATCAGTTTTAGAGTAAACAGTGATGTCATTGAGGTAAATGACTATGAAGTAGCCTATGTCTTCTGAGAAGGCTATGTCCATGGCCCTTTGGAAAGTGGCCCCCGCATTCATCAACCCAAATGGCATTTTAACATACATGAATGTACCCCAAGGTGTGGTGAAGGCGGTTTTGTGCTGATCACTTGGGAATACTAGCACTTGGTTATAACCAGAAAAACCATCAAGTAGTGAGATTCTCTTAGAGCCAACTACCTTTTGAAGTATGTGGTCCATTTTAGGTAGAGGATAGTTATCTTTCAAGGAGGACCTATTCAAGTTTCTAAAGTTAATGCAAAGTCTGATTTCTCTGGTTTTTCTTCCTAACTAACACAAGGTTGGAAACCCATTCAGAGTATCTGAGAGGAACTATTATCTCGGCGTCATACATATTTTTGATCTCTTGTTCACCGAGAGGTAATAATATAGGGTTTATTCTTCTTAACTTTTGTTTGAAAGGTTTCTGGTTCTCCTTGAGGGGGATTTTGTGTTGAATAATGCTTGTGTCATAAGATCATTTTAAATCTTGGTACCCCCATGCAAACACATCTTTAAACTCTTTGAAGAGCTCAATGTATTTATATTTTATGTGAGGAGGAATGGTCTTAGAAATTTTGATCATTTTAGGTTCCCTAATGTTTCCTATGTTGTATTCCTCCACATCAGCCTTTGTAGAATCTATCTTTGCTTTCTTAGCTACATCATTAAAATCAAACAGCTCTTCCAAAGGTGCAAGGCCTCTACAGTGTAAGACTTCAAGGTCTCTTTGGTCTAGGTCCTCGCACACCTCAGATTTATAAGGATGTGTGATCAGATTTATATCAGCAAAAGAGGGAAACTCTGTTTCATGATCTTCATCTTCAATAGGGTCATCTTCCTCATGTTCTAAGCTAGGTTTAGTCAATGTAAATTCATTCCTAGATTGTAGGAAATCATCAATTTGCTCGTCACCCTCAAATACCTACCAATTATTGATGTTGTCGGGTACCGTAGGGCGATTTTTGACTTTGATAGGGTTTTTTTTCATTTGCAAGTGATATCTGGAAATTACTGGCGGCAAAGGCGAGCTCATTGGCAAGGCTATTTTGGGCTTTAGGAATGTAGGTGAGCTCATATTTCTCAAAATTTTTGAGGAGGTCTAGGGCTGCATTTATGTATTCTCTTAATCTTGGGTTCTTGGTTGATTATTCACCTTTGATCTGTTTAATGACCAACTCTAAATCTCCCTGGGATGATATTTTCTTAGCTCCTAAGTCTTCAAGCAAGTGTAAACCGAGGAGGAGAGCCTCATACTCTGCAATGTTATTAGTACATTGAAATTACAATCTATAAGAATGGCCCTCGTTTGTGTTATGTATCCAAACACCAGCCCCTGAACCGGCCTTGCCACACGAACCGTCAAAGTTCATGTTCCAAAGTGTTTCTATTTCAAGTTTATCACTGAGTTGTTGTTCAGAATTGATGGAGTTTTGGTTATAATTTTCCTTATTTGAGGGTGAATATGAGTGTTCTGGTGGGCCTAGCTCTTTCTCACTTCATTTTACTTGTGCACTAAACTCATGCTCATTATGCAAGATAAAAGAATCCAAATATGAATGTATGGAATAAACCGGGGTGTTGTTCGACCTATCTAGGCTACTCACCATATATTTCAAGTGAGATTACCGGTATAGTCTTCTTGTTTGGTTAAAAATCGGGATGGTAGCATAAGACATGTTAATTTGGAGGTTTCCCAGAAGCTTAGCTCCCCAAGATCGGGACAAAAGCATGCCATATTTGGGGGGAATGTCAGCCACGACTATATCCATGACCAGGCTCTTAGCAGGGATTTGTGCCAGATTGACACATAAGTCCTTGATCAATTCTAAGCATTTAACTCTGCTTGAATCAAAGGAATACAAATATTTGTAGGGCCTGGTTATTTCTAGGCCCAATATTTCCATCACTACCTTCAACATGAGGTTGTGAGAGGCACTAGAGTCTAGCATGGCATTATGTAGGATTTTTTCGTGTATGTTTAGGCTAACATAGAATGGGGGAATGCTTCCTTCATGGTATTTTCCATCTACTTCGGGTCCGAACAACAACTTTGGTTTATCATCTGTCAAATTCAGAGTGTTGGTATCATTTCCTATGTTTAAGACTTTCAATACTTGGGAGTGGTAAATATCCCGAGCTACCACTTCAGTGAGAGGGATGGTTATTTTTATTTTCATGATCTCTCCTTCAAAACTGAAAGGTACTTGAGTTTTAGACATATTTACATTAGTTTTATCAGCCATAAATTTCTCCACATTTTTAATTTGCTGATTTTGATTTGGGGCTTTGGTAACTAGAGTTTTCTCAGGGCCAATAGTAGAGGTGCTAGGACAGCTTGCACCAATACTTTATTGGCTGTTTTTATTTGTGTTGGGACCAGCTTTCTTAGCCATGGTATTGTTATTGTCTGCTATTTTTTTAAGAATGTTTTCGGGATATTTCTTAACATAAGTGTCTGAGTTGTTTTCTTGGAGTTGTCTTGGTTTTTCTTACTCCTAAGATCATTTTGCCTATGGACTTCCATTATGGAATTTTCTGATCCTAATTCATGATCTTCAGAATATTCATAGCTTGTTTCATCTTGGTTTGAGGAGAAAAAATCTTGCTCTTGTGAGAAAAACCTCACCCTCACTATCAAAGCCTATTAAGTTTAGATGATTCTCATTTGGTTGTTCAATATCTCTTTCCCTTTGTCAACATAGTTATCTTGGAAGGGTGATCTGATTTGTTGATCATTTTCCCTTGGTCTGTTTTGGGGAGGGTCTCTTCTAAAGTTTTGATTCCAGTTTCTGTTTTGGGTATTTGTTTGGTTGTACCTAGGGAGTGTTCTTTCTTTTACGCTTATTCTTTCCATCATCCTTTCCATGGTCCTAAGAATGTTGTCCATCTTGGAATTAGATGAAGAGGTGGAGGGCATGGTGTCGTCCTTGTATGTTACCCTCTTATCTGATCATTAAGTTGGCCTCTACACTTATAGCTCCTTTTTGCATGTCTTCTAAAGTAAGGGGCTCTCTTTCACTTAGTTGGGAGGCCATGTCGGGGTCAAATCCCTCCCAAAATTTATCTAAGGCTAGGCCTAATGGGGGTTTCATGTTTAGTGGTGGCGCGATGTAAACACTATTGAACCTAGTGCAATAGTCTTGGACACTTTCCCCCGTGTTTCTTTTGAGGGTGCTATATTCCGAGAGGATTTGAAGAGGGTTTTTCTTGATTTCCCATTTGTTTATGAAATTTTGGTAAAGGGAAGGGAAATCATGAATACTGTTGGGAGTTAGTATTTTGAACCATTTCTTAGCTTCTCCTCCTAGGCTTTGGGAAAACATTCTCATATTCATGGTTTCTTCTTCTAGTTCCATGTAATCAAAGGCATCATTCATTCTATCTACATGTTGTTGGGCGGTAGTGGACTCAGCCCCGGTGAAGTGTGGGATTCGGAATTGGTAATCATTTGGAAATGGTACCAAAGGTTGCGATAATAATAATGGTGCATACCAAGCTGCCATGATAGGAGCTGATGGTGGATTTACAATTGGAGGATTTTCAGTATGGGATGAGGTGATTTGCATAGTGGTGGTGTGAATGGGTGTGGCAGAAATACTTGGACGAGTAAACTGATTTGAGCAGACTTGGGGTGAAAAGAGCTGAAGTGGTGGAGAAGCTGGAAATCAGGTGGTGTAGTGGGAGAGGCTTCTCTGCTAGGGCTTTGCTGTAAGTCTATGGGCTCAAGATCGTGGAGGTTGATTTGACTTTGTGACTTAGTTCTAAAAATGCCTTTTGTATGGCACAAGTCAAACTGGGGGTCTTGCAAGGATGTAAGATGTTCGGGTACAGAGCTTGCTTTGTGAATAGTCCTATTGGTAGTTAAGTTTCCAGTTTCAGAAGTTTTCCACAAAATATTTTCTGGGTCGTCAACTATAGTAGGAGGGTTTGGGTCTGGATGAGATCTGGTATTGATTCTTCGCAGAGCCAGTTTTCAAATTCAAAATTTAGAGAGGCTGAAAGTTTATGACTGTTTTTAGAAGGCCGAACTCTCTAGGTGCTATCAAACTTGCACTGTATGTGACTAAGGTTCTAGATTTCTTGAGGTTGTTTTGATGCAGTCCTGCAGGAGTATATAGATACTTTAGAAAAATTTAGAAGGCCTACTGGAGGCTAGTGGAGTCATCAGTTGGATATTTTTAGTTGTTTTGAAGGTGTGTTGTCTATGGTACACCACTAATATTGACAAAAAGCCAATCTAGAAATGTTTTGGGGGTTTTTTGAGTTTCTATATGCAGCTTGAAGGTTTGTAAGAGTGTCCTATAGCTGAGTCATCATTTTGCTAGGATGGTGAAAAAGCTAGATTCTACTCTTAGGCTATCAGCTGAGTTCTCTATGTTTTGACAAAGGTTTCTGAAGTCTTAAGGGATACTTAGTTTGTCACTGACATCAGAGGTTGCATCATAATCACCATTGTGTTAGTGATAGTGATGAGGTGACTATAAATCATAAGATACTATTGATGAAGGGATTCTGGATTCCTAAGGGGTATTTTAGATTGTTATGAACTCATAAGGTCCCACCGTGATCGCCATTATGTTAGTGAGCGGTGGGATAAATCCACAAGATAGTTTTATTAAGGGCTGTTGAAATGTTTAGGGAAGTCTAAGTTTGTTTCTTACTCAGGGTCCCACCATGATCACCATTATGTTAGTGTCCCATGATTTGGCAGATTGGCTAACCAAATGACAGGGTAACATCAGACCAATCTTTGGAGTCCTAGGACATAGCCTTCTTGGACTCAGAGATGGCTCTCTCTATTGTGCGAAGGATGTGAACTTGTTTGCTTTGGATGATTGATTTTAGGCTAGTTGTTTAAGTACAGTTTGTTTGTTTTTTTTGGGTTGGGGTAAGATGATTAATTAGGATAGGTGGACTGAGAGAATATCAAATCAATAGGGCTATGGGGTCAAATGAAATCTAGGGTGTCTAAATGATGAAGCAGGGTGTATTGCAGGGGCGATTTAGCAAGGTTAGTGGATCCTTTAGGTCATGTATGAGGTGAACATTAAGTTTGGTGAAAAGACTAAGAGGTCTTATACAGCTATAATTTGAAGCAAAAATTCAAGAGGTATGGAAAACCATTAATCTCTATGAACAATACTCAAACTGATAAACATACAAGATGAACAATCCATTGGTACATAGAAGTATTAGAACTCCTAACTTTAGAAATCCACCTTTAGATTTTTGAGAAAACACATAAGATAAACAAAAAATTCAATATATGAAGAGGGAACTCCTAAACAACATATATTAAACTATCGGGAACTCTGAAATAAGTTGACGAGCATAGGCAAAGGGTAAGATCGAAACAAGACCTCTTTGCATTGAACTAGTCAATCAATATTCCATAGGAGAGCTTCACAATAAGTTTTTGAAAATTTTTAAATAAGCAGGGCATGCCATGAATCATATTTATAAGCTAACATACTAATCATTCATGAAATAAAGAACAAGTTTTAGTGAGCCTAGGGAGCAATCAAGAATTCCTTAAGATGACTAAAAGAAGAAAACATCAAATCTATAACAAATAGGAGGTTTGGGGTGCTTCCATGAGCATATCTCAACCTATACTTTTATGATCTATACAAAGCAAGCAGAATGAAACCAAATGAGGACAAGTAAACACTAAAAATTTAGAAAAACATCACCATTCACCAACCTATGGAATCCTGCAAGCAAAGCTTTTCCAACATCAAGCCACACAAGCCATTCATGCACTTCATAAAATCAAATATCTTCTCCAAGATAATAAACCATGTATTGCTCTATAACACATCAAGTCAAAACTATTTACAATGAATAATCATGCCTTATATAACAAATAAGGAGAGGGGAGCTTAATAGAGCACCTAGAAGCCTATTGGCCAAAGAGAAATATCCTAACTTGTCCTTGAGGCTTTGCAAAGCCCAAGGCACAATAATATCTAACAAAATATCTTTTTCGACTATAAATGGAAATAACATTGAATTTTAGGCCTGAAAGTCCTAAGAAAACTTGACAAATGCACATTTTTCCCAGTTACACACATGAACACAGCATACTGTCTCAAAACTTGAAAATTTTCCATGAGCGCAACACCAAAAAAGGTCTTTTTACAACAGAGTTTTGGAGGTCTTCTCGATGTCAGAAAAGGCTCTGTGATGGCATGTTGGAAAGCTGTGGATATCTAATTTCAAAATATACATTTTTTTCCTCAAAATGACCTCTAAAAGTTGCCCAAAAAGTGGAAAAAGTCAGCTTCCAGGAGCGCAACACCTGCTCAAAAAAGAGGGCAGAAAGGTGAAAAATTGGGTGTTTTTGACCCTTTTGGGGAATCAAAACAACTCCAATTAAGCTGAAAATTGGTGAGCGTACTCCTATCATGATGGGGAATCCAAAAATGTAAGTTTCTCCCTCTGAAAGTGCTCTAGGAAAAAGCGTATCACCTAGGGTACTGCACTCCTAGGCTTAAAATTTTACATAAAACAAAAACTTGTTCAATTTTGCTCAAATTTGGTGAGTGGGTCCCTCAAGGGTCCTTAGAGACTTGAAATGAATCTTGAGCCAAAAATCCAAGCCTAGCTTGGTCCTTTCCATCATTTGGCACCAGGCCCTCCCTTTGGGTAGTTTTGAGCTTTTCCCTTGCAAACTAATTTCTCCGTTTGTAATGCTCAGTCATCCTTCTTTGCAAGATCAAGTCTTTGTTGGCCTTCTCTAATTTAGCCACTAAATGTATATTTTCCCTTTCAAGCCATGATTCTTTGTCATGCTAAATTTCCAAGGCAAGGAGCTCGGTGAGAGGAAATTTTTGGGCTTGGGCTGATTCTTCTTCTTTTTGTTTTGCCAAAGCTCTCCTAAGGACCATAGTCTTAGGTCTCTTTCTAGCTTGCCCCTCTTCCTCAGAATTTTTTCATAGGCGCCCATGTATTCCTCCAACTACACTTGTGGCCTTTGAGCTTCTTTCTTGTATTTGAGCACTCGGGCTTCATAAATGGCTAGTTGGACACTCATCTGCTTGTTTTGCACCTGTAGGAAATGAATAAGATCTTTTGACCTTTCTAGCTCAACCTCCAAGTCTCTGATTTGTGCATTCCAGTCCTGTAAGAGAGAATTGACTATCCTTGTTTCATTTTCCTCATCACTATCTATATGAATGAGTTAAAATTCCCTCCCTCATGATTTCTTTCCTCTTCTTCCATTGTTTTCTTTCTTTTGTCCTTTGTTGGCTTTTTACCTTTGTCCTTCATTTTCTTTTTACCCTTGTCCTTCACTTATTTGGTGATTTTGTCTTTCGTTGTTTTTTAGACTTTCTCCTTCACTGGTTTTGAGATTTTTTCCTTCACTAGTTTTGAGGAGGAGAGCATGGCCCCATGCCTTTTGGAGGCAACAAACACATACCTCCTTCCTCTCTGATAAGTGATGGTGCAAGGAACCATAAACTTTTCTTGCAAACTTTGATCATTGACAATATTAGGACTATCTCCTCCTTGAAAAATTCTCTCTGTGTGTATGTCCTCCTTACCTTGCTGCTGGTTTTCCTTTGGATCAACATGTTTAACATATTTCATGCTTTTGTCATTATCAAGACCCTCAACACTGCTAAGTTCTGTTTCTGCAATATCAGAGGCATTTTTGTTTGAACTATTTTCACTTTTAGGACTATCCTCCTCCTCACCCTTTGCATTATTTTTTTCATTGCCAAATTCATCTTCCGCATCACTATTTTTGCTCCTTGGAATTTTGTCATCATCTTCTTGCTCAGTGAAGACAATTTTAAAATCCATTTGTGGGCTGCCTTTGTCATTTTGGTCACTGTCATGGATTTATTTTGCTTCTTCGCCACTGTCTGCTGTAGTGTTCTCAGTGTCATTTTCTTCATTAGGAGATACACTGTCTTGGCTCCTTAGCTCATCATGATACTTAGTGATTGAAACTTTGTTTTCTTGCCCACTGTCCTTTTCTTGAGAAGCTGCCTCTATTTATGTGTCTTTAGAGCCTTCTTCTTCATTATGAGACCCATTTCTTTGGCTTCTCTGACCATCATTTGTATCAATTCTTCCACCTTTGTTTTATTCTTCATCTGCATCCTCATCCCCGCTACTTCTTTAACTGTTTTTCTCCTGGCCACTGCTGCTTTCTTCTTGGCCATCTCCCTCTTCCTCATCATTTTCTCTCTCACTATTTTGTTCATGATCAACATTACTTCCTTCAAGGCCTTCATCATCTTCTCCCTTATCTTCATTATTCTCCTCCTCATATTCATTATTTTCTCCCTTATCCTCATCACACTCTCCCTCATCTTCATCACCTTCTCTCTCACTATTTTTTTCATCTTGATCATCACTGCTTTCTTCCTGATCATCAGTGCTCTCATCATGATCATCTCTGCTTTATTCATGATCATCAGTGCTCTCATCATGATCATCTCTGATTTCTTCATGATCATCATTCTTAGGGGAAGGTGTATGAAGAAGGTTTGTTTGGGAAAGTGATTCATGTGAAGAAGATGAACCAAGGTCAGTGGAGGGCGATGGAGGGGTATGAGGAGGATTTTCAGAAGATGATGGAAAAATTTGCAAAGGGATGGAGGATGAAGTTGTGAAATCATCATGGGTGATAAATACCTCCCAAGGAATGCCTTGTTTCTCTAATTGGTATGAGACAATCATCTTGATCAGATAAATATGAACAAGCTAGAAATTCATTGGGCTGGAGGCCTCTTTTACATGATGGAGGACATTTTTTCAATGCTTTTGAAGAGGTAGTAAGGCATGTGTAGTAGCTTGGTCTTGGTAAAATGCATGAGGAGTATAATATGATAGGAATAGACCCTGGAGAACCTACCCTCACAGGTATAGTATTTCATGATAATCTTCATGAGGAGGGCATAACTATCTAATATATGAGAAAGAGGAAAAATGTCTTTGCATTTAGTTTGATAACTAGGTTTCAAGAATGGATGATAATGGGTCAAGTCAAGATGCTTTTGTTTAAACCATCTTTCTCCTATGCCGGGTATTCTAGTGGCTTTAGAGATAACACTGAGGGTCAACTCAAACCTCATCCCTGTTAGATGTACTTTATGCCGGTGAAGCCTTAGGGAAAATAACTCAGTCAACTAAGGATAGCTTTTGATCTCTTGTACTTTGTTACATAACTCAAAACACCCTAACTGTTGGAAACATGAAAGAATAGAAGGGGAGGCTGTTAGTTCTGCAGTGCTTATGGGTTCAAACCTATTAGGCTTCCCTCTGTTCTTCTGCTATTTTCTTGGACTTGTCTCTTCATTTAGGTTAACCCTTTCCTCTTTAGACATGGTGTTTTCTTCACCCCTCCCTAAAAATATTTAAACATAAAGGAAATTTGCTTTGTGAAATACTGAGGAAAAAGGTTTAAGGGGATATTGAGCTTCCAAACAAGGCTAGGAGACTAGCAGAGAATATGTTAGGTTTCCTTTTCGGGTTTTATTCAAGCTTTCTTTGACACAAATTAGGAATTTACTTAGCGCCCTTATCCCTTAGAAAATCATGAAGAGGTGATAAATAGGGAAAATACCTCTTAAAAGTTCCTTCCACATAAAAAAAAAATCTTCGCTGAGCTTCCCAGGTAGTTTTGGCACTTCTGCAGACTTTCTGGGTAGTTGCTGCATCTTTTTTCCAGGAGCACAACACGTTGGGCAGGCCTGAATGCAAACACGTTCAACGGTGCACGCTCGTTGCAAGAGCACAACGTCCTGGGCGGGCAGGCCTGCACGTCTATCGGGCAGTAGCGGAAGTGGTAGGAGCGTAGTGTCATTGGCTCGGGCACTGGCTGCACGTGGATTCGCTTTGGGCGGTCAATTCAAACATGAACGTGTAGCACCTGCAGGCATAGCTGCATGAGAATCCAGGCATTGAGCAGTGAAATAAAAGGGCCAGAGCACAACACCGGGCGAGCAAATCTGCATGAGAATCTGGGTGTTAGTGGGCAGCCACTCCTACACACAGGGCGGGACTAGAAAAGCACAACGCCCATCTACAAGCGCGCAGCATCTAGAAGAAAATAACATAGGAGTAATCTACAGGCGTGCAACGTCCACCTATAGGAACACATCACCAAGGAAAGTTCGCTCGATGATACCTTCAGAAGACTAAAAATTCTTCACTTTTTATTTCAAAAGGTTAAATGAGGGGGAAAAGGAGCTGTTGAAGTATTTAGAACCCCTTTTTTGAAAATAATCAACCTTTAAAAACCCTCTTTTCTAAATTCTCATTTGCACTTTTTCCTTTTTTTGCATCCCTTCCCCCTTTTTGATGCTTCGGGCTGTCCCTTTACTGTTTTTTTCTAACCAATGTCTCCTTTAGAACTTGGGCAATTGTTTAGGCTCATGATGTCTTATGCTTGTTATGTGTAAGGTGAATTTAAAAGCTATTTTTGCCTTCCATATCCTTTGAAATGACTGTTCTTTTGTAAAAATTTAACTATCAAACTTGAGTTTTTATTCTTCAATGCAATGGCAACCAGTGCCTCAAAATCTAATTCTCTAACCTTTTTGGACTTCAAATCTTATCTTTTGATCTAGTGAAGTTTGTGCTCTTTCACCCAACCAAGCTGCCCTCCAAGTCTTCAAAAGGAAAAATGCATTTGAACTCACTTCTTATGCCCAAAAAGCCTGTAATGCTTATTTGGAGGGTTGAGGAGTCTTTTAGCTTTTGTAGCCCAGCTACTTTTCCACTGTTTGGTCGAACCAGTCATGTTTTTGCATTCTTAACAAAAACACACTTATTTCTGTCTTCATGAGTGTGATTGTCTTTCTTGATACTGGTCTGAGTCTTTTAATTCACCTCATGGCACATCTGATAGCTTTTTGTCCTTTTTGCAGGAGTGTGGCAAAGGGCAGCTGTCCCTCTACCAGTTTCATGCTTGAGGCCAAAAACCTTTACAATGGTCTTTTTGTTGAAATGCACCATGTTGCTCATATGTCACTGAATTTTTGAGGTTTGCACAGATCTTTGTATGTACAGTAATTTATTTCTTTTTATGATATCAAGACATTTCCTGTAGCTTGCAGCTTGCTGTACCTTTTATCAACTGCAAATGAATTCATGAACTCTCTTAGGTGTCTTTCCTCGCTTCTACTATGCTTTAGAATAATCTTCAAGGCATTCCTGCAGAAATGCTTGGATATGGCAGTATATTCATTTGCAGATTTACTGTTGGATCAAGAGTGAGCCTTTGGAGGTTGTTGGAGCTATTTAGATAATGATAAACTTTAACTCTGTTCTCTCTTGAATTCATTTTTGACTTCCTGTGGAAACAATTAAATGAGAATCATGATGGCGCATTACCTAGGGAAACTTAATTGACTTATTTGCAAGGTTTTAGAATGGGTTTTTGACTGAAAGTTTGAATCAGGGTTTTGAATGAAGATACAGGGTTTGGATACTCTACCTATGCACCGCCATCCTATACAGCTATACATATTGTTTTAATTCAAAGGGTTTTTTAGAAAGTACCTTTGAAAACACCATTTCTTGAGGTACATGGTGAGTAGGAGATAAAAATCGGTTGACTTGGCGAGACAAGGGGTGAGAAATAGAAGGCTTAGGAAAAATGAGACATAGGGTTATAGGCAAGGGTGACAATTATAAAGAGAGTGAGGGACACCAATGCAGGATGGGGTTTTATCTGGTTAAACAGATTAGGCATGCTTGAATAGAGAGGAGGGATAGTGGAAATTTTCTGTTTGAGGAGACTTCTAGAAGACATAATGATTCTTGAATTTTGATTTCTAGAAATCTGAGACAAAGCATTTAGTCATCTAAAACAGGTGAAAATTACTGATGACTAACATCCTTCACAATCTCAGCAAAATTATGAATAAATCGCCCTACAAAATTTACCTTTCCAAGGAAGGATTGAATCTCCTTCCTACTTCTTGGAAAATCCACCTTATGAATTGCATTGACCCTGTTTGGATCAATCTTAATCCCATATTTTGAAATTATGTGTCCAATTAATTTACCTGAAGTTAAAGAAAAAACAATTTTGGTGGGATTTAGAGAGATGCCAAACCTTCTACATTTCAACATAATTCTTTCTAGGTGTTTTAAGTGATCTTATTCCCTCCTTGAGAAGACTATTATGTCATCAAGATAAACAACCAACATATTTTCCTTCTCTTCAGAAAAAGCAATTTCCATTGCCCTCTGAAAGGTAGCTCCTGCATTCATGAGACCAAATGGCATCTTGGCATACATGAAAATATCCCATGGCATAGTAAAGGCCGTTTTTTTCCTGATCATCAGGATGTACAAGGATCTGATTATAACTTGAAAAACCATCAAGCATAGACATTATCTAAGAACCAACAATAGTTTGCAAAATTTGGTCCATCTTTGGGAGGGGATAATTTTCCTTCAGGGAAGCTTTATTCAAATTTCTAATGTCAATGCATATTCTGATTTCTCCACTATTTTTCCTAACTGGAACCAAGTTTGCAAGCCAATTTGAAAATCTGATTGAAACAATGATTTTGGCATCAAAGAGTTTTTTGACCTCCTTCTCAATCAATGGCATGAGAAGTGGATTGATCCTCCTCAACTTTTGTTTGAAAGGCTTTTCATTTTCTTTTATGAGAATAGTATGCTGAATAATGGTGGGATCATATTATTTCAAATCAACATAACTCCAAGCAAAGAAATATATTAATATCTTCATCATTTCAACATACTTAAACTTCAAATCAGCTGAAAGAAAGTTTGAAATTTTAATCATTTTGGGCATAACTATTGTACCAAGGTTACAGCTCTCAACTTCTTAATCATCAGCTTGTATCTTAGGGGATAAAAAAACATCATTCTGATCAAAAAGTTTTTCTAGAGGTATGAGTCCCTTTGGTATGGAATTGTTCTTTAGTTGCAACATTTTAGAATTCCCTTTAGATTCAGGTAGCATGTTTTTCTGATCTACTTGTATATTTTCAAACTCTTCTTTTAGCTCAATAAAGTTCTTCACTTGTTGATCATCCTCAAAAAATTGCCAATGAGTAATATTATCAGGGATAGCTGGTCTATGGCGGATCTCAACCTCATATTTTTCTATGCAATGCATAGGAACAATGAAAATACTTGCAGATACAGCAAGAGAATCAACAAGGGAGTTTTGTTCTCTAGTTTTGACCATGAATGTATAAGCTTGAAAGTTTTCTAACATGTCCAAAACCAAGTTCCTATATGCTCTCACCTTGTATATTTTATTTTTTAAACACCTTAAACCTATTTAATGACTAATTTTGAGTCTCCAAAAATAGAAATGTTTTAGCATTGATTCTTTTCAAAACTTCTAGACCCAAAATCAAGGATTCATACTCAGCTATGTTGTTCGTGCAATCAAAGTTCAGTTTATAGAAAAAGAACTTACTCTCATCACTTGGATTTTTAATCCAAATCCCTGCCCCTGCTCCTTCTCTGCCTACAGATCCATTAAAATGAAATGACCACCAACCTTCCACCTCCTTATCGCTGACTTGCTGATCTTCTGTTTGATGATTTTCAGACTACTGGATTTCAGAACTCTGATTTTCTGCTTTCCTCTCCTCTTATGCTTCATTAGTCAACTCATTGAAAATAATAGCAGAACCAAGTTCAGTATCAAGAGCATAAATTGGAAAATTTTGGGGTTTTTCTTTACTACTCACCATGTAGGCCATTTTTGTCTCTTGATACAATCTTCTTTGCTCACCAAAAATAGGAGTGGTAGCATAAGTAAGATCCATCTGCATTGTACCTTTAATTTTTGCTGCCCATGACCTTGAAAACATCATACCAAAATTCGATGGAATTTCTGCTACCACGATGTCCATGACTACAGTCTTAGCAGGAACTTGTGTTAGACCAACAACAACATCCTTGATTAAACCAATGCATTGAACTCTTTTTGAATCGAAAGAAAACAAGTCTTTATATGGCCTAGTTATTTATAACCCCATTCTTTCCATGATTACTTTGGGCATAAGTTTGCGAGAGGCCCCTGAATCCAACATAGCATTATGCAATGTCATGTCATGAATGCTAAGGCTCACATAAAAAGGAGGGACCTCCTCATTATGTTCATATTCTATTTTTGGACCCAAATATATGGTTGGATGATATTCTAATACATTCAAGATATCAACAGCTCCTGGTTGTGATTTTAACATTTTAACAATCTTGCTTCTATATTCATCTACCTTGAGAATCTCACCAAAAGGGACTGATATTTTAATCTTAGAAATTTCATTCTCAAGGTTGAAAACAAAAACATATTTTTCAGCTTCTTTGATAGGAGGGACAACTGGTGTATCTTTCTTACCTTCAAATACTTTAGTAGCATCCTTCTTGCCATCAAAAACTTTAGGTATATCTTTCTTAGGCTAAATTTCATTTGCAACTATATGCACATTTATATTTTTGAGATTGTATTGTTTTTGTATCTCGAAAATAGCATGTTGATACCTCTTTAGATAATCTGATGTTTCCTCTTCATGATTACTTTTGTCTGATTGATCGTGTTATTATTTTTTCAAGAAAATTCCAGACATTTCCTCATCAAAACAATGAATAAACCCTTCAGGAATTTTAGGATCATCTTCTTCATCAACCAAGTTCTGTTGGAAAGGAGGTCTCACTAGAGGATCAAGCTGCTGATTTCTGTTTTCCCTTGGCCTTTGCTGATTCTGAGGTGTCCTGAATTGAGGGTTTCTAAATTGAGGTTCATGTTGTGCAGGAGGAGTAGAGGGATTCCCAAAGGCTAATGTAATGTTTCCAAATTAGGAAAATGCTACAAAAATGAGAATATCTCAAGATATTCTAGAGTTGGAGCTCTAGCAATATGCAAACAAAATAATGGAGCAGAAGCAAGACTCAACTCATAAAAATGGGAGAGAAATCCATAAAATTCTAATTAAGTAATAGCAGCAACAAATACATACAATATCTTGAGGAAAATGATACTCAAGATAAGAAATGCTCAACCTCAAGAGACTAGTAAATAAATCACGACAAAACCACTGCGACAAAATGTATACCAAGCTATGACAACACAGTTTATAAGAGAAAATGCATGCTATAAATGTCAAATACATGGATAAATCAATATATGGCCAAATACAACAATGGGAGTGAAGATATCAGCTCCCAAATACTACCTCATATCAATCCTGGAAGGATTGGCAATAAAATACAAAAATTGAAAAATGCCGGAGTTGCTGGGTAGAAGCAACAACTCAAAAATAGAACTAGATGGAGATGGTTGTAGATGATGCCCAATATGAATATGCCTCCCCCAATGGATCTTTAGAATGAAAGGCTGATCCCTTCACCAAAGATCTCACCCTCCAACAATCTGCAAAAGCCCCACTATAATTGCTCCATTGAAAATAACGCAGTTACTGGATGGAACTGCATTGTAAGGGAAAGGGAAAGAGTTGGTCTGCTGCCAAGATGTGAAATAAGTGCTGAAACCTTCCTCAATAGCTTCCCAAATGAATGGAGACTCCCTCATATGAAAATCAGCTTCGGAAATGGTGTTAAGGTCCTCCACTGCAACTCCCTACAATACAGAATTATGCTGCTGCAGCAATAACACTGTCTTGGAGGAGGAAGCTTTGGCCTTGAGCCAAGAAATGTGGAGAATGAATAACAATCCTTCAAGAGGTCTCTCAATAAGGATAAGGAATCCTAAACAGGAATTCCCCCAGCAATTCTTTCTAAACAACAAAGAATGCACAATTGTCTGACGAGACAATTGAGATGAATAATACAAAGCATGAGAAACAATGGTTGCCTTGCCCTCCTTTTAAACAAGTGAAGCTCTTTCTCGATGGGCCCCATCCATTAGGGTTTCCTCCACGAAATATCCCTTTCCTCATTCACACTGCACTATCTTCCAAAGTAAGCCACTCCTCCTATGGCAGCGTTGTTGACTTGGTCAACCTAATCTTGTCTCCTTGCAAATAACCCTGTTCACACATGAGGGTGTGCAAACTAGCTCCAAAGATGATCCCCTTTGATACTATGAGGGATTTTATTGAGAATTTCATTATGAATGGGTCTCCTTACCCATTTATTCCCCTCCTAGGTGAAATTAGCAAAAATTAATGTTCCAAATTATTTTCGGCAAAATTTGGGAACATTACAGTCCTCCCCTCCCAAATGTTGCTTGTCCTCAAGCAACTGCAAGGAAAGAAATGGAAATCCTCCTCTCAAGGAATGGAGTCTATGAAGTGTTTGAGGAAAATTTTCCTCCTCCATCCCCCAAGAAATCATCCATGCAAAATTAGTTACCTCCCAACATGGCAACTCCTGAAAGTCATCTTCCACCTCTGGCTCCGGCAATGTAGGTGGGCTGAAAATCTGATCCTGGTAGAAAATGTAGCCTACCTCGTGCTATCCATCTCCCCACTTATGATAAGTGTAGAGAATGTGTTGAGCCTAGGCTGCAAAATACTTGCCCTCAAGTGGCAAGATGAAGACTATATCTCCAAGGATCTCTCCTCCAACACTGCAAATCATGCTAGCCCAAGTATCTCCATATATGATGAGTTGGAAGTCATCATCATATGGAATCTCTTCCATCATATGGCTCACCTCATTAGGAAAAAAATGAGTTGTTATAGTGGCCATACCATCTCCCATGATCTCTTTAGAACATGTAGTGCAAAGTGTATGGCAGTTTCCTCCCTCCAAGGACACATTCACCCAATGTGTCTCTCCTCCAATCATGCTCCCAAGAGAAGCTCTAGGAATATCAGCCAAGGGAACCATAAGGATAATCATGCTGGCTGCCATGTGAAGCAAAGGAGAAGGAAAATGGTCCCTTAAATGTAGCGAACGTAGTTTGACTCTCCACTGCCTTATAAAATAAAATTATGGGTGGCCTCCCCATCATTTTCTTGTTGCCCCAATCTCTTGGAGAAAGATGTAATGTGCAACGTGAGTATGTTCGCCATAAGAAATCTCCTCCCCATATCCTCTTAGGGAGTGATCATCCATAATGGCCTCATGTAGACCATAAATCTAGAAGGAAGAATAATCCTTCTTTGAGCAAATCTGTACACATATATGGTCAAGAGATTCATACATATAGACAAGTGACTATGCAAATTAACAATACTCTTAACACATGCTTTGCTCATATAAATGGAGTGGCTCATATATGAGTCTCCCCTCATCCTCAAAGGGAAAAGAGTTGATTGTGCAAAGTCCTCCATCTCCTCATGATCCATGGAGTGCCTCCAGAAGTTCTCCAAGTGGTTCCTCCCACAAGAAGACAAGAAATGTAATGTGGCCTTCATGGTTTGTCCATGGTTCCTCTTGAAATGTACATCATGTATAGTAGGGAGGGTCATGCTCCGAATGGGAATCCTCAATCTCAAGCCCAATCTCCAATAAAAGCTTCCCATGAACATAAACATAGCAGCAATAGATGGAAGCATAATACAATAAGAACAAGTTGCCAGATGACAACTGGAAAGTGGATCAAGGTCCCATACAAGGAACCAGCGCACTGCATCCTTTGCCTGTGTTAGTATGAATAAGTTATTTAATCCTTATTTAAATAATATTCCGAGTTAAATTTGACTAAATCATTTATAAATAATTAAATAAATCATTATTTATTTAATTATATTTCCACCATTTCCTTAAAATAATAAATAAATCATTTATTTATTTATTATTTATAAATAAAGGAATTGACCCAAGTCAAAAAATCCTTTTCCCTCCAACAAATATAGTAAAATATTCCTAAAGGGTGGTTCTAGAATTTGATTAATAATATTTTATTCATGCACCAAGTTCTAGACCACCCTAATATTTTTTTATAAATAGAAGGGTTTTCCCCATTCATTAGTCACCTTTCATTGCATTAGATCACTCTGGATCTATACATTTGGTCACATTTTCCATTTTTTCCTTGTGAGCTCCCATTGAGTTCTATGTTTGTCTGGGTTTTCTACACCAACAAGAGAGAGGAATTTTAGATCTGAAATGTTGAGGACTTTCAAGAACCCATCCCATTGAGGAGAACCAGAAAACACCTTTCTTGTTTTCCTCTCAGGTGCCCCCCTTTTTAATATAAAAAATTCTTTCAAATACATCATTCTTGTCTTGTCTATTGGATGCATGGAGCCATATTTGATTACTTCTTAATGTCTTTTATGCTAAGATCTGGATTTGTGCAGCATTATTTGGATCGACTAATTTCAGATTTAAATATATTGGCAGCCATAATTGATGTTAGGGCTATTTGTTATGCGTAGCTAAAGTGATCTTTTATGACGAAAGATTCATACTAACAATTGGCGACTCCACATGGGTTTTCTTTTGCGACCGCTGTCGTTTTATATATTCCTGCATATCCAGCTATTTCAGACCTTAGGGTTTCTCTTCCATTTTCTGTTCTTCCTATTTTTATGGTGCCTTTCACCTCTAAAACCCTCAAACATTAAAATTTTTAACTTTCGTGTGTTTCTGGCCCTATTGCGTAGGTGACAGACATCAGCCGCAGCTGAGACAACAATTTTTTCTGAAATCTGCCACCGAGAGACTCGGATCTGTAGGTCACGCTTATTGGCCAAAAACTGCGACCTGGACTGGAGGGCACACTTTTCTGCCCCAAAACTGCGACCTGGACTAAAAACAGGTCAGAACCTGCGACCTGCACTTTTTTCTGCACTTCTCCAACAATTTTTCTTGGTTTGTCTGAAGCTTCTGTCAGGGTTTTCCAGCCTCCACCTCTGCCCGTTTGGACTTGTTTCTGATCTTTTCACTCAACTAAGTGGGAATCTTGCCCCTTAGGGCTTTAGTACCCTCCACTTTTTGTGGGCAAGTTTTAGCTGTTTCAGACGTCTAAATTTTCAGAGTTTCAGCCTTCTTCCTTTCAGATCTGATACCTCCTTTTCAGATCCATTTAGATCAGCTCTTCTCCCTTTCAAATCACCTCATATAGTTTTTTTTGGGTTTACCGCTAGGGCCACCTCTTTGTCCCTCCTACCTTTAGCTGATTTTCCCTTTTGTTACAACAACCTTGCCTCTGCCTCTTTGTTGTTCTCTGCAACTCTTTCCAGCAGGTTTATCCTTTAGATCCCTGTCCCTCCCGACCTTAGATCTATCAACCTCTTTTTCCCGTGTTTTGACTAGATTTTTTCCCTCTTTTTAGACTAGTTTTGAGAGACCCGCCTTCTTGGGTTAGATCGATGCATTGTTAGCTATTAATTTTCTGTTATTTCAGCATTATATACTGTCATTTGCAGATTTATTTTCAGTTATGTAGCACACTTTTTCTTTTACTCTCAAAACGTTTGGGTTTAATAAATTAAAATAAACACACGCCACACACTGACCCTAAGTGAAGAAGAGCCTGGTTAACACCGCCTGGCAAAGACTTTAAAATCAATTGACACTGCACCTATCTGCCCTTGTTTCTACATTGACCTCACTTGATTTTTCACCTCCCTGCCCTTGTCGGTTTTTCTTCTTCTCGTCATCATTGCACCCCCAAGGCGCTTATCCGGGAGAATTCTTGGCCTTCACCCTTAGTTTCCGGTTGGTCGACTTCATCCTTCCCGTCGTCATCGAGTATGTCCTCCCCTGAGTCTGCACTCTGACTCTTCTTCTGATTGTGTGGGTTCTCCCCCTACTTCTGGTTCTCCCCTATTACCTTCACCATGTCTGGTTCGGGACCTAATGCTAACAACCCCACTGCTGGGTCTGTTACTAGCGGAACCACCACGGGAACTACCTCGACTAATCCCTTGCTCCCCTTCATGGCAGGCCTAAGTCTCCCCGATTTCAATCAGTTGATCAATGATCCTATCTGCCACGATGTTGGTTGGCCTGCTATGCCAACCAAGCTCCCCTCCGACATTCCCAAGTTCGAAGGCCTTGCTGGAGAGGATCCCTCCAACCATATCCGATCTTTCCATATGTGGTGTTCCTCCAATTCCATTACTGACGACTCCATCCGTCTTAGATTCTTCCAATGCACGCTTACCAACGAATATTCTAAGTGGTATGTTGATCAGCCCACTTCCTCTCATACCACCTTTGTGACTCTTTCCTGAGCTTTTTTATCTTACTTCTAGCTTCCCCTTCATTATGACACTGGTATCGAACTTTTGACTTCTTTCCGTCAATCATTTGCGACCCGCCTATCCGATCATGTCCAGGAATGGCGGAGAAGAAAGAGCCTATGTCAATCTCCTACCTTCGAAGACCGTGTCTACATGGAATAGTTCCTTAGATCTCTCTTGCCCCCTATCGGGAAAGATGTCGCATCGCATTCTCCTCAAACCGAAGAAGCTGCCCTCCAAATGGCATTAAAATATCACCTAATCTATGCTCAGATGGGTTATGTTTATACTGTTCTACCTGATCTCCCCAGACCCAGTGATGCCCATGCCTAGGGGGCACCTCATGCTGCTGACGGTATCATTGGAGCTATCTCTCATACATACGCCCAACCTCCCATGGGTTATGGTTTTCCTGGGGGGGGAGGCAGCACCTCCCGCACTTTTTCCCCTCTAGGTAGCACGTCTCTAGGACATGGCATGCCCCCTATTTTGGCCCAAACTCCTACTTACCACACTGTTACCCAACCCCCTTATTATCCGTATCCACAGCTTGGTGCTCCAGCTCCCCCAACATCAGCACCTCCACCTCCCTTGCCTTCTCAACCCCCGCAACAGCAGTCACCGCCCCCTCAAGAGCAGGTGGATGCACAACAAGGATTTGTGGCTACCCAACCACCTGACGGATAGGCGGCCACTCAACCTTCCCCTTCTGGTTCTTTTGATTACCAGATTCTCATGATGAACCTTGATCAACCTTTATTTATCAACCTTAACCTTCAAACTCGGTCTCGTCAATACCCCATGCATCCTGCTCCGTTTGTCCCCGAGTCACCATCTCTAGGTCCTACAGAGCCTCTTTCGACACCCAATGGTCCCTTAAAAATTTCTCAACCCAAATTTGAGGTTCATACCAAGGTTCCTAAGGGCCCATTATGCCAAAATGCTGCTTCTGGTCGAGCTGCTCATTCGTATAGCATAGTAGATGATTTGGCACAGTCTCCTACTACCATTTCAACACTGGAACTCCTCCAGTCGTTTCCTTCTCAATGGAATGCTCTACTATCAGTCTTGGGCGCTGTAGATCTTGCTGATGACCAGCTGATTTTTTTCGATGCCCGTCAGTCAGACCACCCTCCCCTTCCTGCTTCCGTTTCTTTCCAAATCCCAGTTAAAATCTGGAACGCTCACGTGGATCGGTGTATTATTGATGAAGGGGCATCTACCTGTGTAATGTCTGCTTCGGTTTGGAAACAAATTGGATCTCCTGAGCTGGCCCCTTCCACCATCACCCTTCGTGCATGGGATGGCCATGCCTCCCAGCCCGTTGGCCTCTTCCGTAATTGTCCTATCACTCTTGCAGGCAAGACAGTTTGCGTTGACGTTGAAGTCATCGACGTCCCTCATGATTATAACATTGTTTTGGGGTGTAGCTACACCTATTCCATGTCTGTTGTCCCATTCGTGGTTCACTGCAAGATTTTTTTCCCTCATAATGGAAAGATAGTCACCATTGACCAGTTGACATATCATGAGCCCAACTCTCAAGCCTCCCCTGAGTCGACCATCTCTTTTGTAACCAATAGGCAAACCGTCGATTCTTTGACCAGTTTCTCCCCCGGCGTCTACAAAGACTCCTCCTTGCTTGGAACCTTCCCTGGTCTTCCTCCTCTTGTCTCGGATCCCAGCTTAGCGAATGTTTGCATGATGCAATCGTAAAAGATCACTTTAGCTACGCATAAAAAATAGCCCTAACATAAATTATGGCTGCCAAATATCTTTAAATCTGCAATCAGGTGATCCAAATAATGCTACACAAATCCAGATCTAAGCATAAAAGATATTAAGCAGATAAAGTAAAACGTGGCTCCATGCATCCAATAGACAAGATAAGAATGATGTATTTGAAAGAATTTTTATATTATATTGAAAAGGGGCACCTGAGAGGAAAACAAGAAAGGTGTTTTCCAGTTCTCCTCAATGGGATGGGTTCTTGATAGTCCTCAGCATTTCAGATCTAAAATCTCTCTCTCTTGTTGGTGTAGAAAACCCAGAAAAACATAGAACTCAATGGGAGCTCACAAGGCAAAAATGGAGAAAATGTGACCAAGTGTATAGATCCAGAGTGATCTAATAGGCAACAAAAGGTGACTAATGAATGGGGAAAACCCTTTTATTTATAACAAAATATTAGGGTGATCTAGAACTTGGTGCATGAATAAAGTATTATTAATCAAATTCTAGAACCACCCTTTAGGAATATTTTATTATATTTGTTGGAGGGAAAAGGATTTTTGACTTGGGTCAATTCCTTTATTTATAAATAATAAATAAATAAATAATTTATTTATTATTTTAAGGAAATGGTGGGAATATAATTAAATAAATAATTATTTATTTAATTATTTATAAATGATTTAGTCAAATTTAACTAGGAATATTATTTAAATAGGGATTTAAATAACTTATTCCTAGGAAATAATCAAATAAATAAGGATTTATTTAATTGATTTCCTTGTTTTGGGTTAAATATGACCAGGAAATATAAACAAATATAGATTTGTTTATTATTTTCTTTTGGGGTTTCCTGTTTAGACCATAAACAACTTAATAAAGGTGTTTTACTAAGTTATTTCACATAGTGAAAGCAATTTTACTTAGGGTAAAATTGATCTTACATGGTGTACTTGGGTTCATCTAATGATAATAGGTTAGATGACCAAAAAATGGTGTAACAGATTGCCCCCCAACGTATGAGTGTTAGGAGCAAATCATATGACCGAAGTACGTTGTAAGAACTCAATCACTAGACATCAAGAGGGAAGTCAGAGAGAGAAATGTAAGGTAGACTAATGTGCTAAAGGACTAGACCCTGAGGTGACGAGACTTACAGGTGTAACAAGTCTCTAGTTTATGAAGTGTTACCTGTGCGAAAGGCGGTGGGGGAGGCATACCTATGCCCGCTGAGACAAAGTACAAAAGAATAGTATGTCCAGTAAACAAGGAACCAAACTATAAAGTACATGCTGGCATAAATGCAAGCCAGAAAAAATATAATGATGAATCCCACATACATGATGTGCCTGGAATAACAGCCAAGACTTATACAATAATAGTTTAGTACATGAGATAAAAATACACCCCAAATGCCCACCATACACGGGGAAGGGCTCGCAAAATCTGACTGATACATGCAAATCGAAGAGGTGCTGCAAGCGGCTGAGGCCGACATCATCAAATGTAAGGAGCTGCATCAAAGGTGGAAATGAAGAAGTCATCCAGGCATGTGGGAGGCTACCTGCAGGGCCACCCCCTCATGAGGGTTGAGACATCTCACACATACCCGAGAATCACCAATAGCTGCTGCTGCATCACTGGACCATCAAGTATACGGATCGCGATCATGTGGAAAGTAGCTCGAACCAAGGTACACCACCCTCTAAACCTGGCTTCTGGAGTAAATGAGCTGATGTCGATAGAAGGAGGTCCACCATAGGTGAGGCAATAAGGGATCCCCAACTAAGGCGCGAGATAAAATAGTGGAGCGACTAACAGACAGACACTACTGATGATGATGAAATGGGGAATACTGAGTAGCGGATGGAAGAATTCCATTATTAGAGCATAAAGGGAATGAATGGCTTGGTAGCGATTGACACAATATCATGAGGGATAGGGGACAATGGTACTGAAGGCCATAATGTGCAACACGAGAGAGGGACCAAGCAATGAAGGATGGAAGGCTATAGCGGGATACAAAGGGACTCGAGATAGACTCCATGACCAATGATGACTCAACTTGGATGCTCTAAACAAGGGTGACTCGATTGTGCTGCCACATAGTCAAGGTCCAATGGGGGACCATAAAAACATGAGTACAATAGGGTATCTCATGACGAAAATCAACACTAAAAAAGACAAGTAAGGAGGCAAAGTGGTGCCCCAAGTACAAGTGTTGTAAGTGAAGAAATTTGATTTGGAGGAGAGGTGAATAGACCCTTTGTGGAAAAAATGTGTCCTAGTGAAGTATCAAAACATGAAAAACTAACAGATAGCCATTTGAGTGCTTGGTGAGAGCTTTCCAACGGTGCAGATGGTGTGTCAAACGGGGCTACGGTTTGGTCGTAGCGGGCGAAAGAAAAAGTAGGGGTTTTTCTTCTAATAAGGCATTTTCCCTCCAAAATCATGCATTTTCTTGTGTAGCTGTGGTGAATGTGGAGAGGAGAGAAGGCCCTAAATCTTGCGGCGATCATAGCGGATAAACCGACCGTTGGAATCGCGATCCGTCAGTCGCAGGTAAGATGCCTAATCCTATTCTTTGTTTTTGATGGATTCAAAGTTTAGATTAGGGTCTTAAATCTCAGTAACTGCTCCTACTTCATCATTACGGTCGGGTCACACTTTTAGGGGCAAAAAATGCGACTTGGGACACAAGTTTGGGCCTTAAAAGTGCAACTTGGCCCAGGATTTGGCCAAAAAGTGCGACCTAGTAGATGGAGGTGGTTTCAGTGCTGGTATGGGCTGAGATTCAGTTTTGGTGTGAGTGAATGTGGTTTTGCTTATTTGTAGACTGACAAATATGATGGTTTTGTGCAGATATGGCAGATATACAGATCAAGCAGAGAGAGAGAGAGACCTAGGTACATTACAGATGGAAATCCAAGCGGATCAGGGTGTCCATCGTGCATTGGCTAGGTTTGGGGTTCTGAAATTTGTGTAGAACCCTTTGATGAGGGCTGGGGAGCCCTTGTTGGCCCGGATTATCAATGATTGGGATCCAGATCATGAGGTGTTTATAGTGCAGGGGCACATGATTGAGCTGACATTCCAGGATCTGTATTTCCTGACTGGTCTCCCACCATTAGGGATGGTGGGAAATACAAAGCCAGTGTTACCACGGGGGCGTAACATCATGGAGTTTGTTGAGTGACATTGTCGACCAGGTGTCTGAGTCAAAGGGACTCGGATATCGATTGGAGATCTAGAGAGGTTGGAGACCCGGGCAGTGACAGCAGTAGTGTTGCAGATCTTGGGTAGCCAGGCATTCCATCACATCACTGGAGGGCAGATGATGATTGTAGAGAGTGTGTTGAGTGGGACCTACTATGGGTGGGCCCAGATGGTGTTGGTGTCGGTGAAACGACAATTGTCTCTATGTAAGCGGCAAGTGAATCATGATTGTGCTTATGGGACTGTATTGTGCTCCTTCTTTTTTGAGAATATCCTGACCTTATGACCTCGTGTACATCTACCTTATGGGGGTCCGAGAGAGCCCTGGATGCATCGGTAGGGATGACTACTGTGTATAGGAGGAGGAGGGGCGGTCGGACGGGTGTTCCGACCAGAGTTCTTCACCCATTGGGATCAGATGCCATTGTACATAGATGACTATCCCTATAATGGGATGAGTCATTGGGGAGATCCGGACCTGCCGCTTCCGCCTAGTCGAGTATGGGGCCTGATGGTAAGTGACAAGTAACTAATCTGTTATGTGCATTGTAAATTTTGTGAATGGTATTCATGGTACTGATCCTTATACTTTTTTGGAATGCAGATATAACTCCGGTAAAACTGGCCGGATATATGGGACGACCTGCAACAGCTGGAGCTACAGGTGCAAGTGGATCAAGAACGGCACAGAACGAAGATATGGCCACTCTGTGGGAGGAAATTCTTCGTATATGTGAGGGGCTGTTGACCGGTGTGCCGGAGCGTGGTTGGCAGGATTTAGACGACTAGTACATAGAGCTATGTATTGGGCTACCCTCGGAATGGCGAGGTATCATGTGACGCATGGCGATGGCCGATCAGAATGTGTGCGATCTACGAGCTGCGGGAGCAGAGCCATTGGCTCAGGATCCTCGAGAGAGTGATTAGATGTAGGGCAGGTGGTGCCCCCCAGTGTGTATGTGGGGGCAAGTGGTGCCCCCCAGTTTTGTAGTTTTGTTTTTGTAACATGCTATGGGCATGTCATATTTTTCAGAGTAGATGGACTCTAAAAAAACATGTTATATGATATATATTATGTATATTCATTGCGTTGATGGTGTGAAATGTTATTGTCTTGTGTGTGATAAATGCCAGTCTAGAACATGATTTGCAATTCTATCTACATAGTGATTTTGACTTCTAGGCACATGGTTGAAAGTAATGAATCTAAAGTCACGTATCAAAAGTTTCACTCGTAAATATTGTCTAAACAGGATAGGGTTATGCACACGATAGACACCATTGAGTTGTAAAACAAGAAGCAGGGAATCTAAATGAACGTGCAGATGGAGGATGCGATGAGATAGGGCATCGGCTAAGAGCCACGTAATGCATCATATTCGGCCTGATTATTGGTGGCATTACCAATGTAGACCCCATTTGCAAGAACGAGGATATGAAAGGGGGTAAAGATGGCCCATGCGGTCGAGGCGAGATTCCGGGAATAGCGACTTGCACCATCGGCATAGCCAATATAATGTGTGGACGAGAGGGCTGATGGAATAGTGCCACAAGACAAGAAATGGGAGGAATGAGAATAATGATGGTAGCATGAGTATAGGGTAGACATCCAATGACAACTATGGGAGGGAGTAGTCGGGTTAGGAAGTCTAGGACTCATGGATCGACTAGAGGGAGATGGATGAGAACTATGGGAGGAAGAGCGGGAACTCATGCTGCGAAGGATATCATAGATACGGATGGTATCATCTTGATTATGGGAGGAAAGGGAAAGGTCAAGGAAACCACATGACACTGCAAAGCTACCTAAATCATCAGTATGGGAAGAGAGGTGCACATACAGGTCATCACGGGGAATGATAGAAGAACAAGTAAAAATATGGTCAAAGCATGAAGAGCCCAAGAATGTTGCTGGAGGGGAATCAAGCAAAACAGATGGAGTGGATTCAGTGGGAATGTACTCTGAGGGTCGTGCAGAGGAGGATAGGTATAGGAGGGGGGCAGCAGGTTCCGACATCTCAACATCAGGGGGAGGAATTTCAATGGTAGCAGGGGGATCCTTGAGTAAACCTGACGCATACTGAGCAAGGATGGGAGAGGCAGATTGATTTTTTTCAACTTCGTACTCACGAATGACCTCTAAAGAGGCTCAGTAATGTGTCAGGTGAGGACAATGGTGAGAATAATGGCCATGGAAACCACACAAAGCACAGGGTTTTTTGGTGCGAAGAGTCTTTGGGTTCTTGGATGCGGATGAGGAAGAAACAGAGGTTTCAAGGACCGTAGATTCAGGGAACACGACTTTAACCATGGGTTGGATACGGGGTAACTCCAGACAAGTATGGGTGGCATGACCGATACCATCACACAAGGCATAAGGCTTGGCGGGTGGAGTAGGGGTAGGGTCGGGTGCGGTGGCCTTGTCTTTGGATGCCCCCTTGCGAGTTTTTCTTTTCTTGCCCGTAGCTTTCACAGCATGAGGAGGGTCTTGCGAAGGGGCTAGGGGCACTGTAGCGGTGGAAGGAGCGAAGGAAATCGGTTGAAATGGTGTCACAACAATGTATGGTTTGGGGTGGTTGGGTGGGGTCTCGGCTGGAGGAGTAAGATACCATACCGGTATTCCCAAGGTTAAATTAGGGAGGGAAAGGGTGGCCATGACGGGAACCAAATAGACTCCGGGAGGGGGAGTAAGGAAAGGTATCTGACCGACAGGGTAATGGCCAGGAGGGATGGCTCCCATATGGTGGAGCCCTGGGGAACCGAATCGGGAGGGTAGGGAGGTTCTTGAGTGTGAGGTGGATGGGAAGGTCTAGGCGAAAAAGGTTCGGTCGACTAAAGCGAAGGGCTAGGAGTAGGTTGCGGTGGGCGAGATTGAGGTTGCTGAATAGCCGAAGTAGGCTGTGGAAGGTCAGCCTGAGACGATTGCATCATGCAAACATTCACTAAGCTGGGGTCAGAGACAGGAAGAGGGGGAGGACTTGGAAAAGTTCCAAGCAAGGAGGAGTCTTTGTAGACGCTAGGGGAAACACTGGTCAAAGAATCAACAATTTTCTTATTGGTGACAGTAGAGATGGTGGACTCAGGGGAGGTCTGAGATTTTGGGTCATGGTAAGTCAACTGGTCAATGGTGACAATCTTGCCATTATGAGGGAAAAACATCTTGCGGTGGACTGCGGATGGGACGGCAGACATGGCATAGGTGTAACTACGCCCCAAAAGAATGTTTTAGTCAAGAGGGGCGTCAATAAATTCAACGTCGACACAAAACGTCTTACCCGCAAGGGTGATAAGACAATTACGAAATAGGCCAATGGGCTGGGAGGCATGGCCATCCCACGCACGAAGGGTGATTGTGGAAGGGGCCAGCTCAGAAGATCCAAGTTGTTTCCAAACCGAAGTGGACATCACACAGGTAGATGCCCCCTCATCAATGATACACCGAGCGAAGTTGGCATTTCAGATTTTGACTGGGGTTTGGAAAGAAAAAAAAGTAGGTAGGGGGGGGTGATCTGACTGAAGGGCATCGAAAACAATCAATTAGTCATCGACAGGATCTACAGTGCCCACGACAGATAGTAGAGCCTTCTTTTGAGAAGGACAGGACTGGAGGAGTTCCAGTGTTGAAATGGTGACAAGAGATTGTGCCAAATCATCTACTATGCTATATGAATAGGAAACCCGACCAGAGGCAACATTTTGGCATAATGGGCTCGTAGGAATCTTGGTATGAACCTCAGCTTTGGGCGGAGGGATTTGCAAGGGACCATTGGGTGTCGACAGAGGCTCTGTAGGACCTGAAGATGGGGACTCAGAGACAGATGGAACGGGAGGCGTGGAGTACTGACGAGACCGAGTTTGAAGGTTGAGGTCGACGGTGAGAGGTTGGTCAGCGGCCATCATGAGAATCTGGTAATCAAAGGAACTAGAAGGGGAAGTTTGAGTGGTTACCGGGATATGAGGTGGTTGAGTGGCCATGAATCCTTGTTGAGGGAAAGGATCGGTAAACACAACGGGTTGAGAAGTAGCCTGATTGGGAGGGATAGTAGTTGAGGAATGTTGTCCTCGCAAGGTGGCCTAAGACTCCCACATTTGCCGCATCTGTGGTAATAGGGGACAATCGTGAGTGTAATGTACATAAACACCGCAACATGAACAAGGCTTATTGGTGTGAAGTGGCCTATCCGGCTTGGGCTGAGAGCCCTGTGGTTGGTTGGAAGTGTTAATAAGGATCAAGACTCAAAGGATTGGATCCATGATTACTAGGGGCAGATTGATTGCCTTTCCTCTTTCTTTGAGAAGGAAAAGAATTGGTCGCGCCCTGCTGCGCAAATACTTGCCCTGGAGGGCGTAGTAAGTGCTACGGGGGGGGGGTTGAGAAGGCAAGGGGGTGAGAGGTCCAAATGCTGGAGGAGCTGGGACACCAGGCTGTGTGTAAGGATAAGGGTTAGGATGGGAAACATTGAGGTAAGCAGGAGTGGGGGCAAAAGGAGGAGGCATGCCGTATCCTGGATACATGCTACCTGGAGGGGGGAAAGTGCTGGAGGTGTTGGCCCCTCCTAGAGGGAAACCATAGCCCATAAGAGGTTGAGTAGAGGTATGTGAAAGAGATCCAATGATACTATCAGCAGAGTGAGAAGCCCCAGGGGAGTTAGGGCTGCCGGGCTTGGGGAGGTCAAGAAGGATGGTATAAACATAACCAGATTGAGCATAAATAAGGTCATATTTCAAGGCTATTTGGAGGGCATCTTCTTCGGTTTGAGGGAAATGGGAGGTGACATATTTGCCAATGGGAGGTAAGAGAGAGCGAAGGAACCAGTCCATATAAACCCGATCTTCAAAGGGAGGAGCGCGACATAAGCTTCTTCTTCGTCGCCATTCCTGGACATGAGCGGAAAGGCGGGTCGAAGAGGATTGACGGAAGGAAGTTAAAAGCTCGGTACCAGCGTTGTATCAGAGAGGTAGCTGGAAATAAGATAAAAAGGCTTGGGAAATGGTCGCAAAAGTGGTAGGGGAGGAGGTGGCCTGCTCAACATACCATTTAGAAGCTTCGTCGGTAAGCGTGCATTGGAAAAATCGAAGACAGATGGAGTCATCAGTAATGGAATTGGATGAACACCACATATGGAAAGATCGGATATGGTTGGAGGGATCTTCACTAGCAAGGCCTTCGAACTTGGGAATGTCAGAGGGGAGCTTGGTTGGCATAGCAGGCCAACTAACATCGTGGCGGATAGGATCATTGATCAGCTGATTGAAGTCGGGGAGACTAAGGCCGGCCATATAAGGGAGCAATGGGGAAGTCGAGGTAGGTCCCGTAGTAGTTCCGCTGGAAACGGACCCAGCAATAGAACAAGGGTTGCTGCTGGCGCTAGGCCCTGAACTAGACATGGTGAAGGTAACAGGGGGAGAACCAGGAGTAGGGGGAGAACCCGAAAAATCAGAAGAAGAGTCAGAGTGTGGAATTGGGGGAGGACTTACTCAATGAAGACGGGAAGGAGGAAGTCGACCAAATGGAAACTGAGGGTGAAGGCCAAAAATTCGCCAGGAGAAGTGCCTTGGGGGCGCAATGATGACGGGAAGAAGAAAACCGACAAGGGTAGGGAGGGACAAAATCAAGTGAGGTCAAGGGCAGAGAGGTGCAATGACAATTGATTTTAAAGTCTTTGCCAGGCGGTGTTAACCAGGCTCTTCTTCACTTAGGGTCAGTGTGTGGTGTGTGTTGATTTTAATTTTTTAAACCCAAACGTTTTGAGAGTATAAGAAAAAGTGTGTTGCGTAACTGAAAATAAATATGTAAATAACAGTATATAATGCTGAAATAACAAAAAATTTAACAGCTAACAATGCATCGATCTAACCCAAGAAGGTGGGGCTCTCAAAACTAGTCTAAAAAGAGGGAAAAATATAGTCAAAACACATGAAAAAGAGGCCAATATATCTAAGGTCGGGAGGGATAGGGATCTAAAGGATAAATCTGCTGGAAAGAGGTGCAGAGAAAAGCAAAGAGGTAGAGGCAAGGTTGCTGTAACAAAAGGAGAAATCAGCTAAAAGGAGGAGGGATGAAGAGGTGGCCCTAGAGGTAAACCCAAACAAAACTATATGAGGTGATTTGAAAGGGATAAGAGATGATCTAAAGGGATCTGAAAAGGAAGTATCAGATCTGACAATAAGAAGGCTAGAACTCTGAAAATTCAGACATCTGAAACAACTGAAACTCGCCCACCAAAAGTGGAGGGTACTAAAGCCCTAAGGGGAAATATTCCCACTTAGTTGAGTGAAACAGATCAGAAACAGGTCTAAACGGGTAGAGACGGAGGCTAGAAAACCTTGACAGAAGCTTCAGACAAACCCAGAAAAATTGCTGGAAAATTGCAGAAAAAAGTGCAGGTCGCAGGTTCTGACCTGTTTTTAGTCCAGGTCGCAGGTTTGGGGTAGAAAAGTGCGTCCTTAGGTCCAGGTCATAGTTTTTGGGCCGATAAGTGCAACCTGTAGATCCAGGTCTCTCGGCGGCAGATTTTAGAAAAAAAGTGTCGTCTCAGCTACGGGTGATGTCTGTCACCTGTGCAATAGGGCCAAAAACACACGGAAGTTAAAAATTTTAATGTTTGAGGGTTTTAGAGGTGAAAAGCACCATAAAAATAGGAAAAATAGGAAACTGAAGAGAAACCCTAGGGTCTGAAATAGTTGGATATGCAGGAATATATAAAACGATAGCGGTCGCAAAAGAAAACCCGTGTGGAGTCGCCAATTGTTAGTATGAATCTTTCGTCGTAAAATATCACTTTAGCTACGCATAACAAATAGCCCTAACATCAATTATGGCTACCAAATATATTTAAATCTACAATCAGGTGATCCAAATAATGCTGCACAAATCCAGATCTAAGCATAAAAGACATTAAGCAGATAAAGTAAAACGTGGCTCCATGCATCCAATAGACAAGACAAGAACGATGTATTTGAAAGAATTTTTATATTATATTGAAAAGGGGCACCTGAGAGGAAAACAAGAAAGGTGTTTTCCGGTTCTCCTCAATGGGATGGGTTCTTGACAGTCCTCAGCATTTCAGATCTAAAATCTCTCTCTCTTGTTGGTGTAGAAAACCCAGACAAACATAGAACTCAATGGGAGCTCACAAGGAAAAAATGGAGAAAATGTGACCAAGTGTATAGATCCAGAGTGATCTAATAGGCAAAAAAAGGTGACTAATGAATGGGGAAAACCCTTCTATTTATAACAAAATATTAGGGCGATCTAGAAACTTGGTGCATGAATAAAATATTATTAATCAAATTCTAGAACCACCCTTTAGGAATATTTTATTATATTTGTTGGAGGGAAAAGGATTTTTGACTTAGATCAATTCCTTTATTTATAAATAATAAATAAATAAATGATTTATTTATTATTTTAAGGAAATGGTGGGAATATAATTAAATAAATAATGATTTATTTAATTATTTATAAATGATTTAGTCAAATTTCACTAGGAATATTATTTAAATAGGATTTAAATAACTTATTCCTAGGAAATAATCAAATAAATAAGGATTTATTTAATTGATTTCCTTGTTTTGGGTTAAATATGACCAGGAAATATAAACAAATATAGATTTTTTTATTATTTCCTTTTGGGGTTTCCTGTTTAGACCATAAACAACTTAATAAAGGTGTTTTACTAAGTTATTTCACATAGTTAAAAGCAATTTTACTTAGGGTAAAATTTGTCTTACATGGTGTACTTGGGTTCATCTAATGATAATAGGTTAGATGAACAAAAAATGGTGTAACAGCCTGAATCAAATCAAATAATAAAAAGTTTTCTTCCAGCCACTTGTTTGCTGCCACTCATTTTACAAGATAGAAATATGAAAGTACAATTTGGTGCCAATGGTGCACACCAAGAATCATGTGGCCTCTCCCACAAACCACCATTGAGATAGCCATTCTCAATGCTACAAATGGCTTCAAGTACATCATCATACAATAGACAAGAAGAAATAATCCTCCTTGGAACAATATTCCGCTCATAAGGAAACATGAAGTACAAAACATAAAGTGAAAGTGTACATCCTCCATTATGTACTTGAGGATTTGAGCTGAAATGGCTCAAATGAAATTGCTCCCTTACTCCCAATGAGTAGGATGGTGGCTGTGACATCCTCTCCATCATCATCTAGGCTCTACATCTCTCCATATGCTGATGTATGTCCTGCTGAATGCCCTCCCAAATGAACTCCTCTGCCAAGGCAAGATATGCATCAAAATGCATGGAAAAGAAGTCCTCCTGTGTTGCATGCAATAGCTTCTCCTTGAGACTAGAATATATAGTCAAGAAGACTCTGCCCTGTAAATAGATGACCATATCATCTACCATACATCCATCATCTCTATCCAAGTCATCGAGAATCATGCATGCATCAAGATCCTTGGAGTAGTCTACTAAGAGGTGAGATCTCCAATAAGGATCAATCCTCCTAAGATACAACGCTGGTGATCTGGCATGTGTAGCCCTCCTCATGCTGCTGTCTGCCACTTTGACATCCCCCATGCCAAATTTCTTCTCCAAATTCTTCATCTCTCCAAAATCCAAGAGCGGTGAATCCAAATACAGAATGTCTCTCATCAATGATAGATCAGGTGGCCTTCCTGGTGGAATGCCTCTATGCTGTGAGACATCAATGTCAGAAGTGCACATATGGTTGGGCAACCTTTCCCTTGCTCTCATAGCGTAATACAGTTTGCCTCCTCTTTGCACTATCTCTTTGAAATAGAGAAGGGTGTGTGCCTCTCATCACATGATGCTGCTTTTCCTTCCTTCCCTCTCCTTCCAGCTAAAATGCTGCACAATCATGCTGCTCATTGATTGTGCTTGGACCTCCATGTATGAGATCTTGGGAAATTCCTTGCAAAGTTGCAATAATCCCTCTAGTTGGAGCAATAGCTCTTCTTCCTCTGCATGAGGTACTAGATCAACTCTAGAAATGATAGTGCTGTTGCCCTCAGCCTCCTTAACATGAGTGGGAAACCCTCCAATGATTGGATCCTCTTTTAGAAAAGGAATCTCTATGCCTCCTTGTGCCAAAATGCAAGATGAAGGTCTTGCCTCCAACAAAGTATCATGCAAGATATCAACCTCCTTCATGGTTTTCTGAAATGATTCTGAGTCTCTGGTTTTCTTCATCATATGCAAGGGTTTTGTTTGTTTGAATGTGTTTGTCCTCTCCACATGTGTTTTAGAATTCCCTCTACCAAATTTCTCCATCAAAGTTATAATGAAAATAACATAGGAAGATGTATGTGCATTCTTTAAAGTAAATGACTCAAATAACCACCATGTATAGACCTTACCTCCAAAGTGCAGCGCTGCTATTCTGATGGCTTCATCTTCAAAAATCTGATGTTGTTGCAGAAAGGTGTCTAGCTCTTCTACCCAAGCCTTGGCTAAACAAGTAGGGGAACCATCAAAGATAGATAGAATAAATCTATCCTCATTATGCTGCTTGCTTCTCCTCACCATGATCTTGTAAAACTATAGAAAAGTAATATGATCTCTAAACCCTTGAGTTTGAGATTCATACTCATGCAAGAAACCACTAAGAGTTCCTTCCTTCGGCATTCCTCCTCCTCCTTCTTTTCTCATGGAAAATATAGCCATATGACTGCGCTGTAAATCATAGGGTGTAGCTGCATGCTCACATCCCCTACAAGAGAATCTAGATTTTGACTCAGTTTCAAACCCTTTTGGAGATTCTGTACAAATATCCCTCCTTATCTTCTCAAATTCTTCATGAATGCTCACTATAGATCTTGGAAGAAGCTTATCCTCCCTTTTATCTCTCCTTGATAGCATGATGGCTGAGATCCATCGGCTGAGCCAGAGATCATGCTTTGATACCACTGCAATGTTCCCAAATTAGGAAAATGCTACAACAATGAGAATATATCAAGATATTCTAGAGTTGGAGCTCCAACAATATGAAAACACAATAATGAAGCAACAACAACACTCAACTCATAAAAATGGGAGAGAAATCCATAGCCTTCTCATTAAATAATAGCAGCAACAAATGCATACAAGATCAAGAGGAAAATGATACTCAAGATAAACAATGCTCAACCTCAAGAGACTGGTACATAAATCATGACAAAACCACTGCTACACAATGTATACCAAGCTATGAAAACATAGTTTATAAGAGAAACTACATGATATAAATTTCAAATACATGGATAAATCAATATAGGGCCCAATACAACATTGGGAGTGAAGATATCAGCTCCCAAAGACTACCTCATGTCAATCCTAGAAGGATTGGCAATGAAATACAAAAACTGCAAAATGCCGGAGTTGCTGGGTAGCAATAGCAACTCAAAAATAGAACTGGATGGAGATGGTTGTAGAATATTCCCAATATGAATATGCCTCCTCCAATGGATCTTTAGAATGAAAGGCTGATCCCTTCACCAAATATCTCACCCTCCAACAATCTGCAAAAGCCCCACTACAATTGCTCCACTGAAAATAACGCAGCTACTGGATGGAACTGCGTTGTAGGGGCAAGGGAAAGATTTGGCCTACTGCAAAGATGTGAAATAGGTGCTGAAACCTTCCTCAATAGTTTCCCAAAGGAATGGAGACTCCCTCCTCTGAAAATCAGCTCCGGAAATGGTGTTGAGGTCCTCCACTGCAACTCCCTACAATACAGAATTATGTTGCTACAAAAAGAACACTGTCTTGGAGGAGGAAGCTTTGGCCTTGAGCCAAGAAATGTGGAGAATGAAGAAAAATCCTTCAAGAGGCCTCTCAATAAGGAGAAGGAATCCTGAACAGGAATTCCCCCAACAATTCTTGCTAAACAGCAAAGAATGCACAATTGTCTGACGAGACAATTGAGATGAATAATACAAAGCATGAGAAACAATGGTTGCCTTGCCCTCATTTTAAACAAGTTAAGCTCTTTCTCCATGGGCCCCATCCATTATGGTTTCCTCCACCAAATATCCCTTTCCTCATTCACACTGTGCTGTCTTCCAAAGTAAGCCACTCCTCCTATGGCAGGGCTGTTGACTTGGTCAACCCGACCTTGTCTCCTTGCAAATAACCCTATTCACACATAAGGGTGTGAAAACCAACTCCAAAGATGATCCCATTTCATACTATGAGGTATTTTATTGAGAATTTCATTATGCATGGGTATCATTACCCATTTATTCTCCTCTTAGGTGAAATTAGAAAAAATTAATGTTCCAAATTATTGTCGGCAAAATTTGGGAACATTACAGCTAATCTATCCATCAACTTTTCCACTGTTTTCATCATTGAATCCAGCTCATCCTAAGAGGTAGAGGAGGAAGGCTTCTCTTCTTCTTTAAACATATCCTTACCCATTTTTTACTTTTTAGCTGCTATCAAGTTAACCTCTACCTACACTGCATCACTTTTTATTTCGGCAAGTGTAGGGGATTCTCTTTCTCTCAGTAGTATGGAAAACTCATAGTCAAAAGCTTCGACATACCTCATTTGAGCTAAGGCTTGTGGTGGTTTCAAATGAGCAGGAATAGAGTCTAATACCTTATTAAACCTTTTTGAAAAAATTTTAACAGATTCATCAAAAACTCTCTTCAAAGTACTATACTTGGTGAGGGCTTGTATTGGATTAGTTCTATTTCCCCATTTTCTCAGAAAAACATCTTCAAACTCATTCCAATTATGAATAATTCTAGGATTAAGGGCTTTATACAAATTTATAACCTCACCAGTAAAAATCTGAGCAAACAACCTCAACTTAACATCCTCATCATCAACCTCCTCCCTGTCTATAAAATCATTAAATTAATCCACATGTTCCTCTACTACAATGTCTTCATCACTTCCCCAAGTTTTAATTCTAGCAGCATATTTGCTGGGGAGATCATGTAAGACAGCTAGAAGAACAAGAGGGGCATATCTAGCAGGTGCAGCATGTGGAGGAGGTACATTTCCAGCCTTGGTTAAAGGGACTGTAGTAGCTTTAGGGATGACAGAAATAGAGGATGAAAAACTGCTATGAGGAGGACTATTTGGTCTTTGTGGTTCACTTATAATTGAATTCCAATTTGGAAGGGGGAAACCAGATTTACTTTTCAACAATACTTCAAAAGGGTCGAGCTCTTTGAATTTATTTAAAGACTCTTTTTCCAACAATAACTCAGAAGTAACAACTTCCCAAAACTCTTCTTTGTCTTCCTGTGTTACTAGAGCTGAGGTATCAATACCTCTCTTATTCAAGTCTAAGATAATTTCAATTAGTTCTTTTTCAATTTCTGATATAAACAAAACCTCCTGAATTTTATCATCAACTCTTTTATCTTCAGGACTTCTTAAAATTTCAGAGGACAAGGATTTCGAATGTGATGGAGTACTTGATATTTCAGAAATGACTTTACTGCCTCTAGAAATGGTGTTTGGATTATCCACGATGGTAGGTGGATTTTGGTTAGGATTACTCCTCGTGTATCTCCTTCTCAAAGCCACCTTTAATCATATAAAATTTAAATGGAGTCACCAAGGTAGATGGAGCCTCGAAAAGCTTTCTGAGCTCCTGCTACCTCCAGAAGTTCAGCTTCAAAATCTCAGGAAAGTCTAATCCTCAGGCTCCCCGCAGATGCACCAAAATGTTATCACAAAATTAGGCCTGATAGGCATTCAATCAAATCAATCTCATGTAACTGTTTCAAACCAATATTTTTATTGAGGCTTAGCCTCCTCAACCTGAGAGGGCTCTCTCAAGGATTAATGATTTTTGATAGAAATATAGATGGCTAACTCTATGTGGGGTAATAAGAAGATAAATGATAGATATTGGTTGTAAATCACATTAGCAAGTGCACATTGGGCTTATGGAGTCAAAATAGATTTAGTCAAACCAAAAAATATACTTAGCATGGAAGTCAAGGCATATCAGAGTTCTAGTTAAGAGATATACATGTGAAAATGTAAAACACACAGTCAGTTTGCCTATGAAGGAAGTCAGAGCATCAATGATGAATTTTGAGTAACATAAGAAAACACCACTGCAATAGGGTAGTAAAAATATGCAATTAGAACAAGAACACACTAGAAATCTTTATGAATCTCAAGTTGGCTAAGTAGAAAACTCTGTATTAAGCTGAAAACCATTGACTTACAATAAACACAGTCTTTTGCTAAAAATTTCCAACCCATGCATATTCGACTTCTTAATATTTTATAGATAATTTAAAACATAGGATAACCTTATCCTGAGCTAGATACATTGAATTCCTACTTTTTGACACCTTTCCTAACCATATGACATGGTATTTATTACAAAATGACAACTGCAAATCTAATAAACAATCCTATTACAAATAGGATTCAAACTCCTTAACTTTACTCATAAAGACCTTATCTAAAATAGACTACATCATTTTCCAAGTGTATTGACATAAGGTCGAATCCAGATGATAAGCTCCAACTCTTTATGACCTCAATACTGATCTCCATTAAACTAGGAAACTGTCCCCTTTTTCTAGGTATGGGATTCTTTGCATTCTTGAGACACTCTGACCATCATAAAACCATCACTTAGAGGTTATTTACTGTAAAGAAAATGAATTAATACCTGCCCAAAATCATTCTTAAGTCTCAACTATTCGAAACCACCATCAAACTATTCAAAATAGTTGAAATAGACCTGTGCTACGAAAATAACACAGTTTCGTAGCGCTTTTCGTAGTGCAGCCTTTGTACCCTTTTACCTTCAAAATTTTGGTTTCTTTCCTTCAGTATTATATTCATTATCATTTAACACAACTCCTCTAGAAATTTCAAGACATAATCCATACATTCTACCTTCAAAAATTCATGAGAAAGAGTGAAAAAAGATGCTACAGCAGTTTCATAGCACTTTTCACTCTTTTTGCACTATTTTCACTACGAAACTGCTGAGTGAGCAGTTTTGCCTAGATTTTTTCAAAATGAAAACCAAAAATGTGCCAAAACTTAGAATACCACTGGTTTCATCAAAACAAAAGTCATATGAACTGAAAAACACATTTTTCATGGGGTTCCTTCTTAATTTTTTCACTTCATTAAGCTTTTGACCTTTTTAATGATTATCATTCTGCACCTTTATTTTTAAGCCCATCCTGAGTCAGTTTCAGCTGCTGCTCCAAGTCCTCCACTTGATCTCTTAGTCTTCTATTACTGGCTCTTAAGTGAGTGTTGATTACTCTTATAAATTTAGCTTCCTTGATGGCTGGAACTATCCATGTGAAAAACTGTTCTGCACTGCTTGGAATTTTAGACCTAGAACCAGTTTGACTCTCCCAAGGTGCCTTCATTATTTTGAACTTAGTTTTTTCAATATTGTGCTTTCTGGCCCTCTTTCTCATCATTGAAATCTTTTTGTTTGCTAACCTCAATTTATCCTCAAGATGTTGACACTCTGTCATGTGTTCATTTCCCTTCATTGTCTTGCTGGTAGCATGCTCCACTATTGGTGATGAGAGATCAACCACCTCTTTAGGGACTTTAGCTATTTCAATAGTTTATTGGACCTCCTTGCTACCTTCCTTGAGCTTCTTAGCTTTCATAGTTAAAGGTTTCCTTGCTTGAAAGATAAAGGTTGCATTTTCACCCTCAAATGTAAGTTTCTTTGCTGACTTAGCCTTTTTCTGTTTGTGTTCATCTACTCCAATGAAATTAGCTTGCACAATGGGTGTCTCTTATATATCAATTGCATGAAGGATTTCATCTAAATTTTCCTTAATTAATGGGCTATCTTCTGAAACTGAAACAACTGTCTTTCCCTTTAATGCCACTGCTTGGCTTCTTGTCACTCTCTTGATTTACTGCTTGCTGGTAACTTGTTTTTGTTTTGCCTCAACATTTTTTGATCTCTGTTTTGTAGGTGATGGAGTTGGTGCAACAAGAACTTGTGTCTTCTCTATCCTTTTCTCAACTTGTTTCCTTGGTTTCAACTTTACAAGCCTCTTTGATTTTGGAACCAAAAGCTGACTAGACTCTGCTACTGGTGGTGAAGTATTTCCTTTAGTTTTAGGGTTTCTAGTTGGGGTTAGGGTTTCCAGTTCAAAACCATTCATAAACAAAAAGGAAGACCAATCCCTGCTTATTTTCTGAAGCTGATTCAAAACCAATAACTTTATCAAACCATGGTGAAAGAAATATGTTTCACAACCATCAGATTTGGCTTGTACTTTATCAGCCATTTTGGAAAGGCTCCTATGCAAATAAAAGGGCAAATCTAGTGATATCATACCTGCGAAATGCAAAAGCAGCTTGAAATGATAAGTATAAACTTTATGGTATTTTCCTTCACATTTAAAGTGTCTTTGAATGTTGAACAACAACTTTGCATAGGTGTCTTTGATACAACTTGTAGGTATTGCATTATTTAGGTCCATATTTGCATACTCAGGTTTCATGAATTCCTTGCATGGTTCCATGTCAAATTTAAAACCTTTAAACCAATTTTCCTACCCCCTTGGTATTTCTGTCACAGAAGCAATAATCTCAGGTGTAATTGGCACATTTAACATCCCAACTTTGGTAGTTGTTAGATTGAAGTGCAAGGCAAATTATTTAGACACCTACGTATGGAAACCTTGCAGATTTTCACAAAACCAGAGACAACCTGCTTTGATAAAAGCCTCCATCACTGTTTGATATTTAATTATAAACTTCATATTTTCAGGTTCATATCTTAAGCAATTTCCCCCTATGTGGACTTTCTTTTCCTCTGCCATTCTTCTTAGAAAAACTTGTCAGCTTCTCTTGAATCTATAAAAAAACCTTGCTTGATTAGGATATGAACAACCTCGCTTGAGTATATGGAACAAAATCACTTGATTAGAATGAGGATAGCCTTTGTATAAAACAACCACAGGCTTAGCTTGACTGCTTCAGAGCTCAGACACTCATATGGAGGCAAATGAAAATGAGAATGACCAAATTAGGCAAGATTTTGAATTTGAGATGTCATCTCATAACTGAATGATGCCTCATTCATGCCCTATGTTGACGATGATGACTGTGAGACAGGTAAGTACATTGAATCTGATCACTAACTGACTCACCATACCACTATCCTATCATTTCCTAACAGATTCTGACAAATTTCAGCTCAATTGACAAGAGGGTTAAGAAACCACGCTTTCGTAGTGCCCACAGGGTATTTTTCCCAGTTTGTGTGATGAAATTATTAGCACTTTTATAGAGAAAATCCACTTTTTTGAACTAGTGACGCTGCAAAACGAAGGATTCTTGGCTAATTGTAGAAATTTAACCCGAAACCTTATGGAATGACTCCTAAATGATAAATGTGAGTATTTGATCATGAAATGGACCTTTAAAAGACTTTATTTGAATTCAATGATGATCTTAAAACTTATAAAAACTCTAACCTACCTTTAACCAAATCCTAAAATGATTTTCAAACCCATTTTGATACCATGATAAAAATAGAGTTGACACAACGATGTTTTGAAAATTTTTGGGTGATAATAGTAGCTCCACTTGGGATAGTGTGCCCTTGTGGTACACTAAGAACCAGTAGTTCCAGTGGTGCTATCCATTTTCTTGACCAAAACAGAAAAACTTTGAAATTTCCAAGCTTCCTTCTCAAGCTCTAATGGCCTGCACTTCAGGCTCAAGCTTTCTGATTTATCTTGTCATTATTAGCAGAAAAAACTCATAAAATGGAATATGTACAATGACATGAATAATCAATCAGATTTTAGGAGGAATAATGCTTCAAAAACCTGCCATTGTCAAGTCCTCCAACATATGATTTTCCATCCATCTCCTGCAGTATGTAAGTACTGTTTCCATGAAAAGAAGTTATCTTGAAAGGAACTTTCCATAAGTTCTCAAACTTACCATGTTTTCCTTTCTCTTCAATTCTGGCCTCCCATTTCAGCACTCCATCTTGAATTTGAAAAATTTCTTCCTTGATCTTCTTATAAAATGTCCTCTTGATTCTGTTTTGAGATTGTTGATTGCTATTATAAACCTCATTCCTCTTCTCTTGTAGAGCTATCAGTTGATTAATTCTCCTCTAAACTGAATTTGTTTCCTCTTTTAGCCCTTGAATCAACTTCATGATAGGTACCCCTAGTGATGTAGAAAAAATAGCCTCAGCTCCATATACCAAATCATATGGTGATGTTCCAATTGACCTTTTTGTTCATATCCTATCAGCCCATAAGGCATACTTTAGCTTCAAATGCCAAGCCTTCTTATTATCCCACAACACCTTTTTAATGATCCTCACAAGACTTGTTAGAAGACTCGACAAGACCATTCCCTTGCGGATAGTATGCAGTAGAATGCCCAAGAGTAATATGATATTGATGACAGAAATTTATCAGCTGATTAGACTTAAAGGCTTGTGCATTATCAGTTATAATATTCATGGGGCAACCAAATCTAGACAAGATATTATTTTCTAAAAAAAAAAAATCACAGAATCATTTTCTTGCCTAGTTGGGATTGCTTCAATCCATTTGGTAAAGTAATCAGTTGCTGTAAGAACCCAGAGATGCCGACTTGATGATGATGGATGAATCTCCCCAATAAAATATAGCCCCCACTACTAAAATGGCGCTTCTACATAGATAGGGATCAAAGGTAAAGGTACAAGCTTCTTCTTACCTTCGAAAATCTGGCATTCATGGCAGGCAACAACCCTCTTGTAGACATCCTTAAACATTGTAGGCTAATAATAACCTGCTCTTAGAATATTTTTCACTGTCGCCTTCCAATAATGATGACCTCCATAATATCCTTTGTGGAATTCCTCTATTACTTTATCAACCTCCTCTTCCAGCAAACAATTCAGCAAAATTCCGCCAATATCCTTCCAAAACATATTTCTATCAAAAATAAAATATCTCAAGGATTTCAGCTTTACACACCTTGCTTTAGAATTTGTTAGATCAGAAGGTGCTTTATTGTGATGTAGGAACAAAAAAACCTCCTTGTACCAAGATGAAGTGATGTATTTTTCTTCAATAGGAACTAGTTCTTCTTCATCGTCTAAAATTTCTGCAATCAAGTTTATGTCGAGACAGACAAAGTTTGACTGCACCATGAGCTTTTCTAAGCCTTTCCCTTTGAAAATGTTTGTTGGCTTAATATATATATCATACTCTAGCAATTTAGAAATCCGTTTCCCCCTCTTACCATCAGGGTCGGCTTGAGTGAGGATGTCTTTCACAATAGTATTAGGAACAAATGCCACAATATGAGAATGCAAAATATAAATTCTGAAATATTTGATAGCCTTCCCCAAGGCATAGGCCTGATTCTCTAAGATATTATACTTAAGGTAAAAGTTGGCTAATGTCCTACTAAAGAAAGCAATCGGCTACTCAATACCTTGCTATCCCTTTTTTAGCAGAACTCCAACGATAGTATTTTCTGATGCAAAAGTAAAAACCAGAAATTCCTTTGAGAAATTTGGGCTGATCAATACTGACACTTGTGTGAGTTCCCTTTTGATTTCCTCAAATGAGTGTCTTGCTTCTGCTACCCACTTAATATCAACTCCCTTCTTTAGCATCCTTGTTATGTCCTTCACAATCTTATCAAAATTAGCAATAAATCGCCTTACAAAATTTACCTTTCCAAGGAAAGATTGAATCTCCTTTGTACTTCTTGGAAAATCCACCTTTTGAATTGCATTGACCCTGTTTGGATCAATATTAATTCCATCTTTAGAAATGATGTGTCCAAGTAATTTACCTGAAGTTAAAGAAAAAACACTTTTGGTGGGATTTAGAGGGATGCCAAACCTTCTACATTTCAACATAATTCTTTCCAGGTGTTTCAAGTGATATTCTTCCCTCCTTGAGAAGACTATATGTCATCAAGATAAACAATCACCATTTTGTCCTTCTCTTTAGAAAAAGCAATGTCCATTACCCTCTGAAAGGTAGCTCCTACATTGATGAGACCAAATGGCATCTTTGCATACATGAAAGTGCCCCATGGCATAGTAAAGGCTGTTTTTTCCCGATCATCAGGATGTATAAGGATCTAATTATAACCTGAAAAACCATCAAGCATAGACATTCTCTCAGAACCAACCATAGTTTGCAAAATTTGGTCCAACTTTGGGAGGGGTTAATTGTCCTTCAAGGAAGCTTTATTCAAATTTCCGACATCAATGCATATTCTGATTTCTCCACTCTTTTTCCTAAATGGAACCAAGTTCGCAAGAAAATTTGAAAATCTGATTGGAACAATGATTTTGGCATCAAAGAATTTTTTTACGTCCTTATCAATAAATGGCATGAGAAGTGGATTGATCCTCCTCAACTTCTGTTTGAAAGGCTTTTCATTTTCTTTTATGGGAATAGTATGCTGAATAATGGTGGGATCATATTCTTTCACATCAACGTAATTACAAGAAAAGACATCTATGAGTCTCTTCATCATTTAAACATACTTAAACTGCATATAAGCTGAAAGAAACTTTGAAAGTTTAATCATTTTGGGCATAACTATTGTACCAAGGTTACAACTCTCAACTTCTTCATCATCAGCTTGTATCTTAGGGGATTTAAAAACATCATTATGATAAATTTTTTTTTCTAGAGGTATGAGTCCCTTTGGTATGGAATTATTCTTTAGTTGCAACATTTCAAAATTCCCTTTAGATTTAGGAAGCATGTTTTGCTGATCTACTTGTATATTTTCAAACTCTTCTTTCTGCTCAATAAAGTTCTTCACTTGTTGATCATCCTAAAAAATTTTCCAATGAGTAATATTATCAAGGATAGCTGGTCTATGTTGGATCTAAACCTCATATTTTTCTGTGCAATGCATAGGAATAATGAAAAGACTTGCAGAGACAGCTTGTTCTCTAGTTTTGAGCATGAATGTATAGGCTTGAAAGTTTTCTAAAATGTCCAAAACCAAGTTCCTATATCCTCTCATCCTTGTATATTTTATTTGATAAACACCTTCAACTTGTTTAATGACTAATTTTGAGTCTCCAAAAACAAAAATGTTTTGAGAATTAATTCTTTTCAAAACTTATAGACCCAAAATCAAGGATTCATACTCAGCCATGTTGTTCGTGCAATCAAAGTTCAGTTTATAGGAAAATAACTTACTCTCATCACTTGGATTTTTAATCCAAATCCCTGCTCCTGCTCCTTCTTTGCCTGCTGATCCATCAAATGTAATGACCACCAACCTTCCACCTCCTTATCGTTGACTTGCTGATCTTCTATTTGCTGATTTTCAGACTGCTGAATTTCAGAGCTCTGATTTTCTTCTTTCCTCTCCTCTTTTGCTTCATTATTCAACTCATTGAAAATAATAATAGAACCAAGTTCAGTATCAAGAGCATAAATTGGAAAATTTTGGAGTTTTTCTTTACTACTCACCATGTAGGCCATTTTTGTCTCTCGATACAATCTTCTTTGCTCACCAAAAACAGGAATGGTAGCATAAGTAAGATCCATCTGCATTGTACCTTAAATTTTTGCTGCCCATGACATTTACAACAACATACCAAAATTTGGTGGAATTTCTGCTACCACGATGTCCATGAATACAGTCTTAACAGGAACTTGTGTTAGACCAACAACAACATCCTTGATTAAACCAATGCTTGAACTCTTTTCGAATCAAAAGAAAACAAGTATTTATATGGCGTAGTTATTTCTAACCCCATTATTTCCATGATTACTTTGGGCATAAGATTGTGAGAGGCGCCTGAATCCAACATAGTATTATGTAATGTCATGTCGTGAATGCTAAGGCTCACATAAAAAGGAGGGACCTCCTCATTCTGTTCATCTTCTAGTCTTCGACCCAAATATATGGTTGGATGATCTTCTAATACATTCAAGATATCAACAGCTCTTGGTTGTGAATTTAACATTTTAACAATCCTTCTTCTATATTCATCTACCTTGAGAATCTCACCAAAAGGGACTGATATTTTAATCTTAGAAATTTCATTCTCAAGGTTGAAAACATAAACATTTTTTTCAGCTTCTTTGATAGGAGGGACAACTGGTGTATCTTTCTTACCTTCAAATAATTTAGGAGCATCCTTCTTGCCATCAAAAACCTTAGGTATATCTTTCTTAGGCTGAGTTTCGCTTGCAATGATAGGAACATTTCTATTTCCAAGATTGTATTGTTTTTGCATCTCGAAAATAACATGTTGATACCTCTTTAGATAATCTGATGTTTCCTTTTCATGATTAGTTTGGTATGATTGATCGTGTTCTTCTATTGTTAAGAAAATTCCAGGCATTTCCTCATCAAAACATTGAATAGACTCTTCAGGAATTTTAGGATCATCTTCTTCATCAACCAAGTTTTGTTGGAAAGGAGGTCTCACTGGAGGATCAAGATGCTGATTTCTATTTTCCCTTGGCCTTTTTTGATTTTGAGTTGTCCTGAAATGAGGGTTTCTAAATTGAGGTTCATGTTGTGCAGGAGGAGCAGAGGTATTCCCAAGGGCTAATATATCCATCAACTTTTCCATTGTTTTCATCATTGAATCTAGCTTATCCTGAGAGGTAAAGGAGGAAGGATTCTCTTCTTCTTTCAACTTAGCCTTACCCATTTTTTACTTTTTAGCTGCTATCAAGTTAACCTCCACCTTCACTGCATCACTTTTCATTTCGGCAAGTGTAGGGGATTATCTTTCTCTCAATAGTATGGAAAAATCATAGTCAAAAGCTTCAGCATACCTCATTTGAGCCAAGGCTTGTGGTGGTTTCAAAAGAGCAAGAATAGAGTCTAATACCTTATTAAACCTTTTTGAAAAGTTTTGAACAGATTCATCAACAAATCTCTTCAAAGTACTATACTCGGTGAGGGCTTGTACTGGATTAGTTCTATTTCCCCATTTTCTCAGAAAAACATCTTCAAAATCATTCCAATTATGAATACTTCTAGGATTAAGGGCTTTATACCACTTTCTAACCTCACCAGTAAAACTCTGAGAAAACAAACTCAACTTAACATCTTCGTCATCAACCTCCTCCCTATCTATAAAATCATTAAATTGATTCACATGTTCCTCTCCTGTAATGTATTCATAACTTCCCCAAGTTTTAATTCGAGCAGCATATTTTCTAGGGAGATCATGTAAGATAACTAGAATAACAAGAGGGGCATATCTAGTAGGTGCAACAGGTGGAGGAGGTACATTTCCAGCCTTGGTTAAAGGGACTGTAGTAGCTTTAGGGATGGCAAAAATAGAGGATGAAAAACTGCTATGAGGAGGACTATTTGGTCTTTGTGGTTCACTGATAATTGAAATCCAATTTGGAAGGGGCAAACCAATTTTAATTTTCAACAATACTTGAAAAGGGTCAAGCTCTTTGAATTTATCTAAAGACTCTTTTTCTAACAATAAATCAGAAGTAACAACTTCCAAAAACTCTTCTTTGACTTCCTATGTTACTAGAGTTGAGGTATCAATACATCTCTTATGCAAATCCAAGATAATTTCAATTAGTTATTTTTCATTTTTGATCTAAAAAAAACCTCCTGAATTTTATCATCAACTCTTTTATCTTCAACACTTCTTAAAATTTCAGAGGAAAAGGATTTCGAATGTGATGTAGTACCTGATATTTCAGAAATGCCTTTACTACCTCTAGAAATGGTGTTTGGATTGTCCATGATTTTTGGTGGATCTGGGTCAGGATTACTCCTCGTGTATCTCTTTCTCTAAGGCACCTTTAATCATATAAACTTTAAATGGTGTCACCAATGTAGATGCAGCCTTGAAAAGCTTTCTGAGCTCCTGCTACCTTCAGAAGTTTAGATTCAAAATCTCGGGAAAGTATAATCTTCAGGCTCCCGACAAACACACCAAAATGTTATCAAAAAATGAGACCTGATAGGCTACTAATCGAATCAATCTCATGTAACTATTTCAAACCAATCTTTTTATTGAGACTTAGCCTCCTCAACCTGAGAGGGCTTTCTCAAGGATTAATGATTTTTGATAGAAATATAGATGGGTAACTCTATGTGGGGTAATAAGCAGATAAATGATAGATATTGGTTGTAAATCACATTAGAAAGTGCACATTGGGCTTATGGAGTCAAAATAGCTTCAGTCAAACCAAAAAATCTACTTAGCATGGAAGTCAAGGGATATCAGAGTTCTAGTTAAGAGATATACATGTGAAACTGTAAAACAAACATTTAGTTTGTCTATGAAGGAAGTTAGAGCATCAATGATGAATTATGAGTAACATAATCAAACACCACTACAATAGGGTGGTAAAAATTTGCAATTAGAAAAAGAACACACTATAAATCTTTATGAATCACAAGCTGGCTAAGTAGAAAACTCTGTATTAAGCTGAAAACCAGTCACTTACAATAAACACAATCTTTTGCTAAAAATGTCCAATCCATGCATATTCGACTTCTTGATCTTTTATAGATCATTTACAACATAGGATAACCTTATCCTGAGCTAGATACATCGAATTCCTACTTTTTGACACCTTTCCTAACCATATGACATGGTATTTATTACAAAATGACAACTGTAAATCTAATAAACTATCCTATTACAAATAGGATTCAAACTCCTTAAATTTACTCATAACAACCTTATCGAAACTAGAATAAATCATTTGCAAAGTTTACTGACATAAGGTCGAATCCAGATGATAAGCTCCAACTCTTTATGACCTCAATACTGATCTCCATTAAACTAGGAAATTGTCCCCTGTTTCTAGGCATAGGATTATTTACATTCTTGAGACACTCTGACCATCATAAAACCATCACTTCGAGGTTATTTATTGTAATAAACTGAAGTAATACCTACCCAAAATCATTCTTAAGTCTCAGTTTTCCAAAACCACCATCAAAATATTCAAAATAGTTGAAATAGACCTGCGCTACGAAAACAACACAGTTTCGTAGCGCTTTTTGTAGCGCAACCTTTCTACCCTTTTACCTTCAAAATTTTGGTTTCTTTCCTTCAGTATTATCTTCATTATCATTTAACACAACTACTATAGCAATTAAAAGTCATAATCCATACATTTTCCCTTCAAAAATTCATGAGAAAGAGTGAAAAAAGCTGCTACAGCAGTTTCGTAGTGCTTTTCACTCTTTTTGCACTGTTTGCGCTACGAAATTGCTGAGTGAGCAGTTTTGCCCAAATTTTTTCAAAATGAAAACCAAAAATGTGCCAAAACTCAGAATACCATTGATTTCATAAAAAAAGAGAGTCATATGAACTGAAAAACACATTTTTCATGGGGTTCCTTCTTAATTTCTTCACTCGATTTAGCTTTTGACCTTTTTAATGATTCTTATTCTGCACCTTTGTTTTTTAGCTCATCCTGAGTCAGTTTCAGCTGCTGCTCCAAGTCCTCCACTTGATCTCTTAGTCTTCTATTACTGGCTCTCAAGTGAGTGTTGATTACTCTGATAAATTTAGCTTCCTTGATGGCTGGAACTATCCATGTGAAAAGTTGTTCTGCATTGCTTGGAATTTTAGACCTGGAACCAGTTTGACCCTCCCAAAGTTCCTTCATTATTTTGAACTCAGTTCTATTTTAATCTTGTGCTTTCTAGCCCTCTTTCTCATCATTGAAATATACTGGTTTTCTAACCTCAATTTCTCCTCAAGATGTTGACACTCTGTCATGTGTTCTTTTCCCTTCATTGTCCTGCTGGCTGCATGCTCCACTGTTGGTGATGAGAGATCAACCACCTCTTCAGGGACTTTAGCTATTTCAATAGTTTATTGGACCTCCTTGCTACCTTCCTTGAGCTTCTTAGCTTTCATAGTTAAAGGTTTCTTTTCTTGAAAGATAAAGGCTGCATTTTCACCCTCAAATTCAAGTTTCTTTGCTAACTTAGCCTTTTTCTATTTGTGTTCATCTACTCCAATGAAATCAGCTTGCATGATGGGTGTCTCTTCTATATCAATTGCATGAATGATGTCATCTAAATTTCCCTTAATTACTAGGCTATCTTCTGAAACTGAAACAACTGTCTTTCCCTTTAATGCCACTTCTTGGCTTCTTGTCACTCTCATGATTTCCTGCTTGCTGGAAACTTGTTTTTGTTTTGCCTCTTTGACATTTTTTGACCTCTGTTTTGTAGGTGATGGATTTGGTGCAAAAAAAACTTGTGTCTTCTCTTTCCTTTTCTCAAATTTTTTCCTTGGTTTCAACTTTACAAACATCTTTGATTTTTCAACGACAGGCTGACTAGACTCTACTACTGGTGGTGAAGGATTTCCTTCAGTTTTAGTATTTCTAGCTGGGGTTAGGTTTTCCAATTCAAAACCATTCATAAACAAAAAGGAAGACCAATCCCTGCTTATTTTCTGTAGCTCATTCAAAACCAATAACTTTATCAAACCATGTTGAAGCAAAGTTGTTTCAAAACCATCAGATTTGGCTTGTACTTTATCAGCCATTTTGGCAAGGCTCCTATGCAAATAAAAGGGAAAATCTAGTGATATCATATCTGTGAAATGCAGAAGCAGCTTGAAATGATAAGTATAAACTTTATGATGTCTTCCTTCACATGTAAAGTATATTTGAATGTTGAAAAACAACTTTGCATAGGTGTCTTTGATACAGATTGTAGGTATTGCATTATTTAGGTCCATATTTGCATACTCAGGTTTCATGAATTCCTTGCATGTTTCCATGTCAAATTTAAAACCTTTAAAACAAGTTTCCTACCCCCTTGGTATTTCTGTCACAGAAGCAATAATCTTATGTGTAATTGGCACATTTAACATCCCAAATTTGGTAGTTTTTCCATTGAAGTGCAAGGAAAATGCTTTAGAAACCTATGTATGGCAACCATGCAGATTTTCACAAAACTGGAGACAACCTACTTTGGTAAAAGCCTCCATCACTGTTTGATATTCAATTATAGCCTTCATATTTTTAGGCTCATATCTTAAGTAATGTCCTGCTTTGTGGAATTTCTTTTCCTCTGCTGTGCTTCTTAGAAAAACTTGTCAACTTCTCTTGAATCTATAAAACAACGTCGCTTGATTAGGATATGAATAACCTCGCTTGAGTATATGGAACCACCTCGCTTGATTAGGATGAGGATATCCTTTGTATAGAACAACCAAAGGCTTATATTGACTGCTTCAGAGCTCAGACACTTGTATGGAGGAAAATGAAAACGAGAATGACTAAATTGGGCAAGATTTTGAATTTGAGATGTCATCTCATAATTGAATGATGCCTCATTCATGCCCTATCATGACGATGATGATTGTGAGATAGGTAATGTAATATTCATTTTTCAGAAATATCACAAGTCTGTGCCAGAGATGGACTGCGGGGGAATTTATCGGATATGTCACCTTCTAAAGAAGGGTGAGATCTGGAGGCTTTCTGGCCCTTTGGAGGCTCTGTCTACAGATACGTGAAGTTTCCTAGTAGGAAATGTTAGCAACCCAAGCCTGGAAAACACATTTTCCAGGAATGGAGGCAGCAGGATTTGATTTCGGGTCTAGGATCCTTTGAATATATCTATTAAGAGCTGAAATTCAAGAGTGGGCTCAAAACAAATGTATCTAGGAGCTTAAGACAAGTCCCCTTTACTTGTTTATTTTCAAAAAATACCCAATGAAGAGGGCTGCATTAACAAATGAACATGTAGTAGCATAGAAACGTTATATCAGAGAGAAAATGTGCATGAAACTATAAATAGTCACTGAATATATATAGCAGCAAGGAAATATACAAATACTTGAGGAATCACTCACTCAAGCTGAGAAAAGAACCCCTCAATGACATGCATATGGAAACATGTCACAATATTGCTACACAAGGATGCTTGTGACTAAAACTGTGGAGTCAATAGATGGTGCTGCTGCATACATAATGTCAATTCATGGATATGGAAGTATAAATCTCAAATAAATAAGGGGGAGCAAGATATCAACCCCTAGAAATAATAATACATCAATCGTTGGGAGGATTGGCTGAAATATACAAAAAGGGAAAAATGCCGGAGTTGCTGCCTCAAACTGAAATAGCACTGCAACTTAGAAAATGGATGGAGATGAATGGAAAATGCTGCATATACTGAATATATCTTTCAGGGGTAAGGCTAATCCAATCCCTGAAGATTTCTCCCTCCAAACAAGTGGTGCAAACCCCATTGCAATTCTGCTAAGAAATAACGCATTTAGGGGAAGGAACTGCGCTGTAGATGATGGGAGGAGATGGGCCTGATGCCAAAATGTGCAAAAAAGATCTGAAATCTCCTCTAGTGGCCTCCCAGATGCAAAGAAACTCTCTCCTCTAAAATCAGAGCTCCGGAAGTGCTGCTATGAAGTCTCCACTACAACCTAGCAACACAATGTTTCTTGCATTGCTGAAAATGCTGTACTGAAGAGAACTGCTTTGGTCTTGAACCAGAATGTGGAGGAGCTGAAGCAAAAACCTTCAAGAGGCTTCTCAAGAAGGAGGGAATCCTAAATAGGAGTTCCCTTGTGCTAAACAACACAACTATCTCAGTTGAGCAACTAAAGAGAGCAGGCAATTTGAAATATCCATGAATGAGCAAATGGTTGCTTTTTCCTCCTTTTATGCCAATGAAGGCTCCTTGGCGATGGAACCCACACATTAGGGTTTCTTCCTCCTTAAGCAATTGCGTTTGATTCCCAAGCAAGCCACACCTCCATCTATTGCAAAGTTTGACTTGGTCAACATGACCTAGCCTCCTTGCAATTATCCCTTTTCACACATGGGTGTGCAAGACTAGCTCTAATGATGCTTCTCTTTTATTTCATGAGGGACTTTATTTATATTTTATTCATGAATGGGTCTCCTTGCCCATTTTATTCTCCTCCTAGCTGAAATAGCCAAATTTAATGTTCCAAATTAGCTTTATGCTAATTTGGGAACATTACAATCCTCCCCTCCCAAAGATTGCTTGTCCCTAAGCAAGTGTGAGGTTAGAACTGAGTTATTCCTCCTCCTTTCCCTGTAGCACCCATGTATAATGCCTGCCTCCAAGTAGCAAGGTGCCATTTCATCAATCAAGTCCTCACAATGTCCCTCCCAAGTATGCAAGTCAGCTGCCAAGCTGTCATCATGCAATGGTGGAATACTCACGAGGATAACAGAGTGATGTCTAGAGGTCCTCTCGAAGTATGGAGTCTTTAGTGTAGGGAAAATATCATCCCCATATGGTCCATCCATCCCCAAGCTATGTGCCATGCAAATTGAGTCACCTCCCAACTATGTAACTCCTGAAGTCTGTCATCCACCTTTGGCTCCGGCAAAACAGGTGGGATGAAAATCTGCTCATGGTAGACCACATAGTCTACCCCACGTTGTCTACCTTTCTACTTAAGATAAGTGTAAGGTGTCTACTGATACTGGGTTGCAATGTGGTTTCCATCAAGTGGCAAGATGAAGGCTGGGCCTCCAAAGGCCTCTCCCCCAACGCTGCAAATCATTCTGGCCCAAATATCTCCATATGAGATGATTTGGTAGTCATCTTCATATGGAAACATATCCATCATATGGATCACCTCATAAAAGAAATGGTGGCCATCAAAACTATCATGCTCCTCTTAGAGCATGCACTGCAAAAAGAGAGGGATCCTCCACCCTCAAGGGACACACCCAACCAAGGTGTCTCTCTCCTGATCAGGCTCCTTATAAGAATAGGAATAGCATCATAAGGAGCCAAGATAAGCATCATGCTGGCTGCCATGTGTAGCAAGTGTGTGGGGCTATGGTTCCTCATGTGTAGCCAGCGCAGCTTGATCCCCAACTGCAATAGAGAATGTAAAATATTGTGGTTTCCCAACCACCGGTGCATTGCCCCATTCTCCTTATGTGTTTGGAGGAAAGGAACAATGTAGGATGCAAAGTGAACATGCCCTCCAACACATAGCTCTTCCCCAAGTCTCCCTAGGGGATGTTCATCAATCCTACTCATGGCCTCCAATGACCCAAAAATCCTAGGAAAAGGAATGCCCCTTCTTGGAGCAATGTCCTGCACAGAGATGGTCAAAGGAAGTATACATGCAATATAAAGATCAGAATGTATATGACTAACATTCATACCATCTGCTCTGCTCATGCAAGTGGAGTAGCTCATAGATATGTCTCCTCCCATCCTTGAAGAGAGAATGAATGGTTGTGCTAGCTTCCCCAAAAAGGGATGTACCTCCCCTACATTTGTATGACTTTTGCATCTCCCCATGTGCTGATGTGTCCCCTCCTCATGCAACTGATCATCTAACACCATGCAAGTAAAAATATCCTTGGGATACTCCACCCAAAGTTGGGAGCTCCCATGTGGATCCATCCTCCATAATGACAACACTGATGATCCCTCATGTAGACTCACTGTCATATGGCTGCTTCCTTATTTGACATGTCCCATGCCAAAGATATAAGTGGGAAGATTCCCATCCTCCCTCTGATGTTTCTGCCTCAGTGCAGAACCTGAAATGGGAGTGGGAAATAGTGATGATGAGGGAAAAATCCTCTTCTTCCTGCAGCTATCCAAAGCTCCCTAAGCTGCACCAAGCTCTCCCAAGGTCTCCACCTCTATGAAGTCAATGAGTGGTGCCCCAAGATGTGAAGCATCCCTCCTCCTCTGCTGTTCTAGTGGTCTCCTCGGTAGAATGTCTCCATGCAGTGAGACATCATCATCAAAGGTAGACTGTATATATGAATGGGCAGATTTGTCCATGCCCTCAGTGCGCAGTCCGGTCTCCCTCCATGGTGCATCAACCTCTAAAAATGAGTAAGGGTAATTACTCCTCATGAACTGATGCTGGCTCTTCCCCTTACCTGCTCCTTGTGTCCCCAAGTTTCCACACCTCCTCATCAATGGCACAGATGGATCATGTGTTGTGCCTTGATCTCTATACATGAGATCCTGGGGTCCTTCTTGCAATGATGCAAGAATCCATCTACTTGGAGCAAGGGTTCCACCTTCCTCTGCATGACGTACTAGGTACTCTCTAGTTGTGCTAGCGCTGTTGCTTCCAACCTCATCCTCATGAGTGGGAAACCTCCCAATAATGGGGTCCTCCTTTAGGAAAGAGACCCTCATGCTTTCCTGCTCAAGTGTATATGATGAAAATATTTCCTCCAGCAAGGTATGGTCTAAGGTCCCAGCCTCCCATATGGCTGTATGAAGTATAGTGGGGTTCCAAGTTTCATCCATCACATGTAGGGTTCTACTTTGAGTGTGTTCCTCCACATGTGCTTTATGAATCCTCCCATCAACTCTCTTTACTAATGCATGAGATAAAACATGTGTATTCTTAAAAGGAAAGGATTCAAAATTCCACCAGGTGTAATCTTTACCTCTCCAATGCAGCGCTGCAAATGTGGTTGCTTCTTCTTCAGAAATGTTGTGTTGCTGAAAAATGGAGTCTAGCCCCTCCACCCAAGATTTGGCTGAAACTGTAAGTGACCCATCAAAATTTGAGAGGATGGATCTATCATGCTGTTTCTTCCTCTCCTTGGTCACTTCTCCTTCTTCTCTGATCTCAGTTATGTCACTGCTGGACATAGGAATTCACTGGTCATCATGGTGTGTGGCTGCATGCTCACTCCCACTATGTGCAACTCTAGAGTTTGTCCTGGAATCAAAATCCTTTGGAGATGCTCCATCCATCTCCTCCCTTGTCTCCTTGAGACCTCCCTAAATTATTCTAACAGATTTAGGAAGAATCCTTGTAAGCTCATCCTCCTTCCTTCTCCCAAGAGATGGAGTCTCTTTCCTACTGGTCTTCTTGTCTCCTTCTAGATGAGAATAGGAAGTGCAGGGGTCTTCCTTTTATGTTTTCTCTTCCTCCTTGGGGAGGTTCTTCTTCTTCTAAAAAATGGATGATATCAATATCATCCTCTTCATATTTTGTCTCTTTCTTTCTTGGGCTTTGAAATCCACAGGCTGAGCCAAGAAAGGAGCTCTGATACCACTGTAATATTCCTTTTTCAGAAATATCACAAGTCTGTGCCAAAGATGGACTGCGGGGGAATTTACCGGATATGTCACCTTCTAAAGAAGGGTGAGATCCGGAGGCTTGCTGGCCCTTTGTAGACTTTGTTTACAGATATGTGAAATTTCCTAGTAGGAAAGGCTAGCAACCTAAGCCTGGAAAACACATTTTCCAGGAATGGAGGCAGCAGGATTTGATCTTGGGTCTGGGATCCTTTGAATATATCTATAAAGAGCTGAAATCCAAGAGTGGGCTCAAGACAAATGTCTCTAGGAGCTTAAGACAAGTCCCCTTTACCTGTTTATCTTCAGAGAATGCCCAATGAAGAGGGTTGCATCAACAAATGAACATGTAGTAGCATAGTAGCGTTATATGAGAGAGACAATGTGCATGAAACTATAAATAGTCACTGAATATATATAGCAACAAGGAAATATACAGATACTTGATGAATCACTCACTCAAGCTGAGCAAAGAACTTCTCAATGGCATGCATATGGAAACATGTCACAATACTGCTACATAAGGATGCTTGTGACTAAAACTGCGTAGTCAATAGATGGTGTTGCTGCATACATAAAGTCAATACATGGATATGGAAGTATAAAGCTCAAAGAGAGAAGGGGAAGAAATATCTCAACCCTTGGAAATAATAATACATAAATCCTTGGGAGGATTGACTGAAATATACAAAAAGGGAAAAATGTCGGAGTTGCTGCCTCAAACTAAAATAGCATTGCAACTCAGAAAATGGATGGAGATGAATGGAAAATGCTACATATACTGAATAGATCTCCTCCAATGGATCTTCCAGGGGTAAGGCTGATCCAATCCCTGAAGATTTCTCCCTCCAAACTAGTGGTGCAAACCCCACTGCAATTCTGCTCAGAAATAACAAAGTTAAGGGAAGGAACTGCATTGTAGATGATGGGAGGAGATGGGCCTGAAGCCAAAATGTGCAAAAAAGACCTGAAATATCCTCTAGTGGCCTCCCAGATGTAAATAAAATCTCTCCTCTAAAATCAGAGCTCCGGAAGTGCTGCTATGAAGTCTCCACTGCAACCCAGCAACACAATTTTTCCTGCACTGCTAAAAACACTATACTGAAGGGAACTTCTTTGGTCTTGAACTAGAATGTGGAGGAGCTAAAGTACAAACTTTCAAGAGGCTTCTAAAGAAGGAGGGAATCCTAAACAAGAGTTATCTTGTGCTAAACAACACAACTATCTCAGTTGAGCAACTGAAGAGAGAAAGCAATTCGAAATATCCATTAATGAGCAAATGGTTGCTTTTTCCTCCTTTTATGCCAATGAAGGCTCCTTGGCTATGGAACCCACACATTAGGGTTTCTTCCTCCTTAAGCAATTGCATTGGCTTCCCAAGCAAGCCACACCTCCATCTATTGCGTAGTTTGACTTGGTCAACATGACCTAGCCTCCATGCAATTATCCCTTTTCACACATGGGTGTGCAAGACTAGCTCTAATGATGCTTCTCTTTTATTTCATGAGGGACTTTATTGATATTTTATTCATGACTGGGTCTCCTTGCCCATTTTATTCTCCTCCTAGCTGAAATAGCCAAAATTAATGTTCTAAATGATCTTTATGCTAATTTGGGAACATTACAGGTAAGTACATTGAATCTGATCACTAATTGACTCACCATACTACTATCCTATCATTTCCTTACGGATTCTGACAAATTTCAGCTCAATTGACAAGACGATTAAGAAACTGCGCTTTTGTAGCACCCACATTGTATTTTTTCCCAATTTGCGCTACGAAATTATTAGCGCTTTTGTAGCGCAAATCCACTTTTTTGAACTAGTGGCACTACGTAACAAAGGATTCTTGGATAATTGTAGAAATTTAACCCGAAACCTTATGGAATGACTCCTAAATGGAAAATGTGAGTATTTGATCATGAAATGGACCTTTAAAAGAATTTATTTGAATTCAATGATTATATTAAAACTTATAAAAAATCTAACCTACCCTTAACCAAATCCTAAAATGATTTTCAAACCAATTTTGAGACCATGATAAAAAACAGAGTTGACACAACGATGTTTTGAAATTTTTTGGGTGATAACAATGGCTCCACTTGGGATAGTGTTCCCCTGTGGTACACTAAGAACTAGTATTTCCAGTGGTGCTATCCATTTTCTTGACCAAAACAGAAAAACTTTGAAATTTCCAAGCTTCCTTCTCAAGCTCTAATGGCCTTCACCTCGGGTTCAAGATTGCTGATTTAGCTTGTCATTGTAAGCAGAAAAAATCATAAAATGGAATATGTACAATGACATGAATAATCAATCAGATTTTAGGAAGAATAATGCTTTAAAAACCTGCCATTGACAAGTCCTACAATATATGATTTTCCATCCATCTCCTGCAGTATGTAAGTATTTCTGAGATTCAACAAGATGATGAGCTTAGTGAAAAGATTCGCCTTCACTAAGTGGGCTTGCAGGCTATTTTTGGTGCAAATTCTATTTTTAGACTATGTCTATTTTTCGATATGTTGATCATATTCTATGAGTTGCAGGATGCTATTTTTGGATGGTTGGTCAAGTTGGAAAAATACATGGACTTCTATTTTTAGAAATATTGGGCGGAATCGAATTTTAGATTTCCAGTCTAAAAATAGATATGTCGAATATTATTAGCTCTTAATAATATTTGGACTCTAAACATTATCTTATTCTCTTGGAGCACTTCAGTTAAGTGCACAGATGTGGCAAAACAACTGATAGAAGGAATTACGCTATTCCTGAGGGTTTACTGGAGTTAATGCATGAGGAATTCAGTTAGAACTCATGTGACAGAGTTTGGTGGAGTTATAGAAGTAGTTGGTGGAGTTGTATTTAGTTTAACTCAGTTAGACTCAGTTGAGCTAGTTGTATCTAGTCTAACGTATTGATACACTAGTGAGAGTGGTGTGAATTAATTAGTTAATTAATTCACTAAATAATAACTCATTAATCAACTGAAGAATACATCATTTAACTACAGTGCATGGCAGTTTCAGTGGAGACCAGTGGAGAGGTAGGTGAAAGAGCAAGTGTGACTATTATTTGTGACTATAGTGATGCATTGATTGCATCCAACACTCAGTGGAGATGCCTATGAGGATTGTGTGAGAAAGTCTGGAGAAATTCAAGTTCATTCAGAGCCATTCTTCAGCAGGGATTGCGTAGTAGAGGCAGGCTAGCAGATGGCAAAGATTGGTGCATGGATTTGCAAGATCGGGCCTGATTAGTGTGTAGCGATTGTTGGGGCCCTTGTTTTTGTTTAAGTTTTGAATATTCGGCCTAGACATTTTGAACTTGGACTCTTTTTGAGTTGCGGAAGAAATACACATAGCTAACGCGACCGCGCCGCAACGACCAGGAGTTGCGGAGCTACCAAGGTGGCGCGGAAGCAATTGATAACTGGAGATTGAATAGAGATAAGTACAGATGAAAGAAATACAGCAGAAAACAGAAAGAGGAACATGCAGACATCAGAAGAGAAGTCAGGAAAAGCCAGAGTGAAGACACAGAGAAGCCGCCAGTCGCGACGAGCGGGTGAATAAAAGGGTGATCACCCGGCTGAAGAAGAGGTTAGAGGTCATTGTTGTTGTTGAAGGTTGAATGGATGCGCAGAGCAGCCGCAGAAGGATTAGACCTGTTCTTTCTATGGGTTCCTACTTTCTATGTTCTTCCCTTCTGTTCTCAAACCCATCTGTATCTGACTTGTGAGTTATCAGAGAAGAAAGCTATGTAATCATGTATTCGGCCAGAAGAATAATATAAGGAAGGATTGCTGTCTCTATGTGTTGTTCATGTGTTCTAATGTGTTTACACTGCTTTAAAAATTTTAAGTTGCGACTGTCTGAATATTTCATTAGAGATCATGCATGTGTAATGTGGTGTATGTAATGAATGCCCTTTCTTTCTTTGGTTGCGGGTTTATTCCTTACCAGTGATCCAATCCCCTTTTGCATGTGGTCGCGGCACGCCTGGGGTGAGACGCACTGCTCTCCCAGAGCAGGGTGAAAATGCCGGCGTGTTGCTAGACTACACCGGACCCCTTGTTGGCCACTACTCTTGAACCTGGGTCTTGCCCGCGAGACCTGACTTTTCGCCAACAAATGGTTCCATTGCCGGGACCTGCATGTTCTGAGGGGATCTAGATCATGGTCTCGAGGATTTTTGAAGGAGCAATACGGCGATGGTGGGATGATCATCTTGACCATTTCATTACTCAGCAAGCGGAGCTGACCAAGAAAAAGGAGGCCGCGATCAAGGAGACCGTTCTTTTCTCGGATTCAGCCAGTGATACGTACGAAATATTCTAGGGAAGGTTCCCTACTGAACTTTACAATTGGTTGCGAAGGTTACGAGCGACGTTGCCCCAAAAAAGCTCGCGGAAGATAAACCGCAGGTGGGCACACGAGGACCTGGTAGCGCTGCATCGGGTAGATACTGAACTGACCCGCGCAGTGGAATTTTGGGTAAGGACCACGTTGGAAGGATACGTTGTGGAGGTTGCCGCTGAGTGCTACCAATCCTTCTCGAAGGCTGAGGCTGTTTTTTACTCAGGGCTGAGGGGAAAGCTGTTGAAGGAGATTCCGCTGTGGATCAAAGCCCTAATGGTGGACGAAGGGTTGATTGAATTCTACAAAACGAGTATGGAAGCGTAAACAACCTGTACTAGGGGAAGGATTGAGGGGGCCGATGCTGTGTAGACTGTAAGAGTAGGGAGCGGGGGATGGACGTTGAGGCCGCATGCAAGTTGCGGGAGTCACGTGCACATCGGCGGGCACAGATCGCCGATAGGTGGCGAAGAAGGGTAATGAGAGATTTGAAGAGAAGGGAGATCGAGAGGAGAAATCAGAAGGAGGCGCCTCAGCAGACAAGAACCATGGGTTTGGATACCCGGACAGGAGACGGGACAGCAGCGGACGTACAATGGGTGCATGGGAGCCCAGCGACATGAGAAAGAGAAGTAACGACTAGCGAAGATACTGGAAAGATGCAGCCCGAAGAAAGTTCCGATGACGAATGGCACGACGTGATGCAACAGATGTTCCAGGATCAGACGGCACCCACCCCTCCAGGCAGCCCTACGTCCCACCTTCCGCATGGCCAGGATCCCGACCTTCCCCTGGTACTTTATCAACCTTTAAGAAATATTTTTATTCAGTTTCAAGCATTAAGTCAGTCATATAGTAGTTCAACGGCGTCGGTAACGCCCAGTAGCAGCAGCGTTACTAGTAGTAGCGTTTTCCCGAGTGGGACCGTTACGCAACCAGGACCCGAAGGTTTTATCCTGGTTAATTCTCCGCAAGCATACATGGCCGGATCTTTCACCCGGTACCCAGAGTTCTCTGGCCGGGGAAATGACGACGTAGAACAACATTGGTATCTGTGCGAAGCCATCTGGAGGGCTCGACAGACGCCGGATGCAGGGAAGTTAATAGAGTTTCAAACCACGCTCAGAGAGAGAGCTCTGCGTTGGTTCATAAAGTGGTCCGAGGCGCACCCTAACCCTGTAATTGCGGACGTGAAGCGGGATTTTGTCCGCGAATTCAAGCTTCCCCAGACAGACCAGCAGGGCCTGTCCGAGCTGTGGGAAATTAAGCAGAAGGAAGGAGAGACCGCGTGGGAGTTGATGCGGCGATTCAAGGATGCGATCGGGAAACTGAGCTACCCGATCGATCCAAACCACCAGAGGGACTGGTTCATCAAGGCTCTGCTCCCCTAGACACGAACTCTCTCACTCAGCCAGAAGATCGGGAGCACCGCAGATGCTTTGAGCAAAGCCATGAAGTTTGAAGCCATGGTGTTACACTTTAAACTCGTCACCTTGACATTCCTGCTGACCGTATGAGCTCATTATTACTCATACTTCCTCCTTTTGCAAGTCTAATATACCAGCTCCTCATATCAAGCTTCAAAATCAGAAGAAAATCCTTAAAATCCCCTAAGAATTGGTATCGCACTTTCTCTATGCATTCCCTGCGGTCCCGCACCTAAATCTCAGCCTGCATGCAGAACCATACCGCACGTTCTTTGTGTAATGGGTGCGGACCTCTGTAAAACATAAAAAGGCGAGAAAATGAAGATTAAAAAGTGAATTCCGGGTGAATTCTAGAAGATTCTAGACGGGAATTTTCGGAATGGATATGCTTTGAAGCTGGTTCATGCATCCCTCTCTTAATGGAGCTAACCCCTTGATGTAAGGAGCTTATCCCTTTGAAGGAGGATTCTATCCCTTCATATTTGGAACTAGAAACCTCCTCTCTTTCACTATAAAAAGAGGCCTTGGGTAGCCTCAAAGGGAGTTCAAGCTTATGAGATTTGAAGTTAAATGCTGTTGAGATTTAGACTTAAGTAACTAAGACTTTCTGTGAGGTTAAATCACTCATCTTCATTTGTCTTAGTTAAAAGAGTGCAATGCTTGTCAGAGTAAAGGAGATTCCTGCTTCGGACCCCGGGAGGACCTGCACAACATCAAGGCACAGGTTGTAAAGGTTTTCTATCTTTAAAGTTAATACAAATATACTCATTTCTCTCATTAAACTGTCAATTTGTGGTTTATTTCATAAATTCCTTGATCATTATGATAATTATGATTTATGATAATGTCTATACAGGTGCTGCTTAATCTTTTTCCTTTTTTGTGATTGCAGATATACGAAGGACGTTCTTTCAGTGCACGGGAAGGACTTCAACAAAATCAAGTAAGCAAGCAAAGCGTTGGATATAAGGTAGGCCTTGCACCCGTATAGTGTTTTTATAAATTACATATGCTTAGAGAGAGATTAGTATAATTGGTTGTTTGTTGCTAGTTACCTTTTGTACTAGAGAGATCGGTCTTGTCCGCAAGACGGATTAATCTACACAACAAGATGGCGACTCCACTGGGGAAGAACTTTTGTTTGTTCTTGGTTCTCTTTGATTTTTGACTTGAGAAAAGGTTTCTTTTTCTGGTTTTTGATTGATTCACATCTGTCTGGGTGCTTTAAATTTTTTCTGTTTTTTAAAATTTAGAAGTATTTTGAATTTTTCTATCATTTTTGCTAGGACCGCACTCTGCATAACTGTTACAGTGCGGGCAGTTTCGCACGTTCTTTATAGAATACAGTGCGGGACCGCACCTGTCAACACTGCTTACATGCGGACCCTGTAAAATTTTTGAAAAATCTCTAGGTTTCTTTTTCTGGTTAATTTTTAGATCTTTGGTTTCTGCCCAGACTGGTTATTGTGTCTATCAAGAATTCATTGTTTATGAACTCCAACAGTGTCAGTGTTTTGAATGATTTTCTAGAAGTTTTTGCCGATTGGATTATTTTTTCTGTTTGGTCTTTGTAGTGATTCAAATTTTTGACAATCTGTAGTATCTCAGATCACATAAGATCTCTTTTTGTCTATTGAATCCGACCTCATTGTGAAAACATCCTAGTTTGAGAAATTAAGCCTTTTTGATTTCTTTGCAAATCTTCGAAAAGAACTTGTTTTAAAAGTTTTGAATTTCATTTATTCTTTGAGTGTTTTGAAAAACATATTTTGAGTGTTTTTGATCTGTTTGATAGATTCTTAGTTTTCTGAATAACTAAGAGAAACATTCATAAAAAAAAAACTCTAAAAAGCTTTTACTCAATTTAGATTAGTTTTTTAAGATTAGTCTTCATAGTTTTGAATAGTTTTAATTTTTGTAGATTTCTTTCGAAAGAGAATTGTTTTGTAGCTTCTTGTTTGGAAAAGAAAATAGTTTTTCTTGTGAGCTTTGATAGTTTAACGAAAAGACAAAATAGTTTCTTTCACTTAGTTTTCATGTTCGAAGAAGAAATTTGAAAGTTGCATTCTCTAACTCTTCTTTAGATAGAAAATTCATTGAAAGAAAAAAGAATTGAATATCATCATAGGTGCATTTTAGTGTTTTTGGAGGTCAAGTCTTCACATCATACAAAGTTTCATTTCCGCGCCCATTTGACTTAAGAAACAGCTCTTAAAAGTAACGCTTAAATAAAATTCATCTAGTAATCTTTTTATTTTTAGGGCTCTTATCACCAACATAGCTTAGGCTAGTATCTTGGAGTAGGGAGTAATTAACTCTCCAAGGTAGATAAAACAAACAAGTAGATATATCTTGCGGTAGGAAGAATTCCAGTTGTTGCATGTATGCTCTGGGAAGCTCCTCTTAAAGGAGTTAAACACGAGATCATATCTGAACCAGTGGGGTAATCAATCCTTCCTCATTGGGAACGATAGAAGATATACACGTATTAAAAATGGTAAACCTCGGATAGACCATTGTCGAGGAACCAGGGGTCACTTGTCGGTAAACCTTGGATTCTGTTCAAGGAGCCTTCAAGGGGATTGAGCTTTGTTACTCTGCCCTTGCGTGTGTGTCGGATCATAGACTGTTCCCCCAGGTATATTTGTTTCAGTTGGTAACCTTAGAGGCCATAATCTTTAGGATTCTTTCCTAAGGTGACGGTGGAGGGAAGATCCCACTGTACCTAGAACAGACGTCGACTAGACTCACTTGGACTCTCTGGGGGTTCTCTTCACTCGAGATGGTTATGTGAAGAAACTTGTGCCAGTCTGTTTCATTAAGCAGGTTGTCGGGGTAACTGTTCCAACCGCCCTTTTCGTGTTAAAACTCTACTAAGTTGGATTTCATCACCAACTAGTGATTTTAGTACGGAAAGTTACTTATTTGTGTGTGGTTTGAACTCTTAGATTTTTTAAGCGTATGATTCAATTGTTTGTTTCTTAGAGACTTTAGGTGTTTTCATTAAAATTTTTCTTTGTTTGCGTGTGATTAGATAATTTTTCATCGTGGCGGAATTGCCGAGACAATCCCGGAGAATACAAGGGAAACCCCCTGAATTTACACCAGGTCATTTAGAAGGGCTTCGGGCTCTGGTACCACACAGTAGCCGTAGACTTAGATCAACAGAAGCTGAAAGCTCTGCTATTGTGATACATCCTGATCATCAACTTCCTACAACAGAATATATTCAAGAACCGATTTCAGTTTCTGAAGTCACTGAAAATATTTCTCCTACGGGAGAATTATCTGACGAACCTGAAATCTCTGAGCCTGAAACTGAATCTTCTGTGTTAGAAACATCTTCAGGATTTATCTCACCAACTTCTAGCGATCCAGGTTCACCGAGGGTTAGAAATATCATTACTGAAAATCTTCCTTCTGGACTAATTTCTATAGAAGAACTTACTAATCCAGACGAAGACATATCTCTTCCCAACTCCCCTCAATCGTTAAATCTTAGGGAGCGTGAATCCATTTTCTACAGCCCTATTCGAACTAATCCCTGGTATCTTTCTTTAACTGATTTTTTAGAGAATCCGGGTCTTACTTTTTATCCACCTCGAGCTCCATTTCATCCTACACCTAGAGGTTACTATCCGTCATCTATTATGGCTGGAGAGTCGTCCATGTTTTCGCAAACGCCTGAATCTTTTTTACATGGTGGTCCTTCTGTTCCTGCGGGATATCAGTCTTTGTCTGGTACTTTCTCAGGAGCAACTCCTCAACCTATCGAAAATGTGTTATCATCTGGTCTTGGTGGACTTAAAATTGAAACGTCGAACGCAGAGCAAGTTTTTATGATGTCTGGTAATATTCCTAATCCTCAAGCTCAAGGCAGTCAGTTTTCTTCTGGGGGTCAACCTCAGGGAATTCAGTTACCACTTGGGGGGCAACCTCAGGGTGGGCAATTACCGCCTGGGGGGCAACCCCAAGGTAGTCAGTTACCACCCGGGGCTCAACCTCAAGGTAGCTTTTTCTCAGGACAAACTGTGGATCAATATTATTTTGGGGGGCAGCCCCAAGGACGGTACATACCTCAAGGTTACCAACCCCAAGGACAGTACATTCCTCAAGGTCAACCCCAAACTCAATATGCTCCCCAGGGTCCTCAACAACCCCAGCTTCAGTACGTGCCTCAAGGTTATCAACCTCAAGGGCAGTACCCAATACAAGGATACCAGCAGCCTTCTGGTCAACCATCTATTCAAGGACCCGGAACTTTACCTTATTATCAACCCTACGTTCAACCAGGTTTTGGTCCTTACGTTCAACCTTCTACGGGACAGTACCCCGGAATGATGGTGTGGGATCCATCCCAATATCAACAGCCTTTGCAGCCTAATGTGCAGTTACCTTATCAACCTGGTCAGCCAATGGTTTCTGGTTCAACTCAGCAACCTGGTCAGCCAGCTATTCAAATTCCTGCACCTAGTTCAGTTCAGCAGGCTGGGCCTAGTACACCTCAGACTCCGCCCCAAACTGCTGCAACTGCTGCAACGTCTGTTCAACCTATTACACCTATTTCTGGAGTGTCTGTAGCCCCGAGTTCGGCTATCCCTGTATCCGGGCAAATCCCTCAAGTCTCTGTACCTCAGTCAGGGCCTACAACTCAGACTACAGTTCAGATGCCTGTAGGACAATCCGGTACAAGTACGGTTGTTACGAGTCAACCTCAGTTTACTTATCAACCATACCAAGGACAGCCGCAATACGGTCCCTATGTTCAGAATCCGAGCTATCAGCCATACCCTGGTTATACTTATCAACAACCTCAGTATGGTCCGATTCATCCTGGTTATCCGGGAGGTTATACGATACCCAATGCTAATCCAATTCCTAGTTATCCTGGGTATCCGCCTCCTGGATCCGCTTTGGCTTCTCAAGGTTTTCGTGACCCTAACCGTCAGTTACCGTTCATCGCAACTTTGGATTTACCAGATTTGACGCGCCTTACTAATGATCCTATTTTCTATTATCAGAACTGGCCGTCAATGCCTCATAAGTTGCCCGGTGACATACCAAAATTTGAAGGTAAGTCAGGAGAGGATCCATCAAATCATGTGATGACTTATCACCTTTGGTGTGCATCTAATTCTATTATTGATGATTCGATTCGCTTACGTCTTTTCCAAAGGACACTCATAGGTCTTGCATCCAAATGGTACATTGAGTTGCCACGAGGCTCGTTTCATAATTTCAGTCAGTTAGCAACGTCTTTCTTAACTCATTTCCAGTTGCCTGTCAGATACGACAATGGCACATAATTATTAACTTCACTAAAACAATCTAAGTCCACGTATATTTCTGATCATATTCATGAGTGGCGGCGTAGACGACGTTTAGTGAAGGTTTATATTCCGGATCAAATTTTGGCAGAATGGTTTGTGAAATCATTACTGCCCAAGATCACTGAAGATGTAGCTAAGGCTGGTGTTGTTACTGAAGAGCAAGTAATTGCTCAGGCTCAGTACCTAGACCTCGTTTATACGCAGTCAGGTACTTTACATGAAAAAATTCCTGATTTACCCAAACAAGGTCAAATTGCTGCTCCTCCTTCAGGGTCTCATGCCGCTAACGGTATGATTGGTACAGTTAGTTCAAAAAGTAAGAAGAAATCTTCAAATAATTCTTCTCCAATCATAACTTTACCTGATTCCCCGAAGGGAGAATCCTCTCAAGAAGTTTCTGCCGATATTCATGTCGTTGAAACATCTACGGCAAAATCAAAAACCGGTGGTAAAAAGAAAGGGAGGAATAAAAACAAGAAAAATTCGAAAGAGACAACAGATAGAGAAGAATCCAATGATGAGAAACGTAAACCTCGTTATCCTTGCTTCATTTGTGAACAAGATCACTTCACGAAAGAATGCCCATATCGAGAAGAGGGTACGAAACTCATTAAAGGATCGCAACAACCTGCTGTCTTGAAGGATCCTTTTCCAGTTCAAGATAGTAAGATGATTGGTTCTTCCTCGACCACTTTAGAAGAACCTATTATGATGATGTCTCATATAAGGGTTGCGACGCGATCGCAAGATTACGGTTCTAAGAATCCCGTTGATGGCAAAGAAGGAGAGTCTTCCAATGCCAACGCATCAAATACAACTCCTCCTGTTTCCGGTCCGCTACAGATCGAGAAACAAAATCCGGACTTGATAATCAAGCCGCCTGCTAAAGGTGTTCTTCGTAAATCAGCTTTCAATCCACATGCGAGAGCTGCTCAGAATTACAACATTGTTGAAGATTTAGCTATTTCTCCTTCAGCAATGTCGGCTTTGGAAGTGCTGCGGTCGTGTCCAGCACAGCGTAAATTGTTATTGTCTGCCATAGGAGCTGTTGATGTTAATGATTCTAACCTTATAATCTTCAATTTAGAAACTAGTACACCACGTCTTCCTCATCAAATGGCTTTCCAGATTCCAGTGTTAGTCAAAAAAAGACCTATTTTTCGGACTGTGATTGATGAGGGAGCTTCAACGTGTATTATGTCGCTTCAGTGTTGGAAATCTCTTGGTTCTCCTACACTTAACCAATCTCCGACGATTCTAAAAGCTTTTGATGGTTGAGGTTTTCAACCTTATGGTATTTTGCAGGATTTACCCATAGGGGTTGAAGGGAAAATTGTTAATCTAGATGTGGAGGTGGTTGATGCCCCTCTAGATTACAACCTTCTACTGGGTCGTAGTTGGTCTTATGCTATGACTGTTGTTGTCTCTTCGGTCTTTCGACTTATAAAATTTCCATATCAAGGAAGGATCGTGACAATAGATCAGTTAACTTATTTTTCGTCAGACCCAGCCTCTACAGAAAAAATCCAGCATGTTGGTAAAACGACTATCTCTTATAAGGATGTTGGAGTAGGTTTGATTAAAGATTCTGGTTTGCTAGGAACTTTTTCCTTTCCTCCTCCTAACGTATCGTCTTCTACAGCAACTATTCATATGATTTCGTCAGACACAGTTTTGACTGATGATCCTTGGATACTACCTTCGGAATCTGAGATTGACTCATTTGATGGCGTGATGCCTTTGAGTCCATTTGAAATTGCGTACCAGACTGTACAGTCTTTTTCCAACACCTTTTCAACCAAAATTGATCCAATGAATGGGATCCAAGAGGAATCACTTTCTATTTCTAGTTCAGACGCAACGACATTTCCTGAAATTGTTCATACGGATGAGCAAATTCGTGAGTTTTTGTCTGTTGATGATTTACCATGGGAAGATCTCCATCATAGGTCTTCATTCTTACCTGAATTAGATCATTTTGAAAATGATTTCGCTTCAATCTTTACTGCTGAATATGCCAAGGAACCTCAGAATCCATTGAAAAATTCTGATTCTGAGTTAAACTTAGAAAATATATCTAGAATGGTTCCAATTGACATTTCAGTAAAACCTGGAATAATTGAAAACATTCATATAGGTGCTTGTTGTTCAGACGAAGAAATTCAGACTTATAAAGCCCTATTTCAAGAATTCCGTGACGTGTTTGCCTGGTCTTACGAAGAAATGCCGGGAATTGATCCATCGATCGTAGTACATGAAATTAAGACTTACCCGGATGCTAAACCTGTTCGTCAACGATTACGTCAAATACATCCTAGAAAAGCTGCTGCTATAAAATCTGAAGTTGAAAAATTACTTCAAGCAGGATTCATTTATCCAATTCCTTTAACGGATTGGGTATCGAATATTGTTCCTGTGACTAAAAAACAAGGAACAATAAGAGTATGTATCGATTATAGGGATATTAATCGAGCGTGTCCAAAGGACAATTATCCAACTCCCTATATCGATCAGATAATCGACGATTGTGCTGGGAGTGAACTATTCTCTTTTATGGATGGTTTTTCCGGCTACAATCAAATAAACATACTCCCTGCAGATCAACCTAAAACAGCTTTCATTTGTCCATGGGGAACGTTTTCCTATTGTAAACTACCTTTTGGACTTAAGAATGCTGGAGCAACTTTTCAACGAGCCATGTCTTATGCGTTTCATGACATTAAGCACATTGTTCAACCATATCTTGATGATTTACCTGCTCATTCATTACGTAGGGCCGATCATCCCACTCATTTACGAGAAATTTTTATGAGATGTCGGCATTATCGGATAAGGTTGAATCCGCATAAATGTGTTTTCTGCGTAGAATCGGGTCGTTTACTGGGATTTGTTGTCTCAAAATCAGGCATTCGTGTTGATCCTTCGAAGGTCGAAGCTATTGTTAAATTGCCTCCTCCTTCGACATTGCGCCAACTCCAGAGTTTGCAGGGGAAAGCAAACTTTTTACGTAGATTTATTTAGAACTATGCCGAGCTTGCAAAGGGTTTTACCCGGTTGTTGAAACAAGACATTCCGTTCTTTTGGGACGAGGTCGCTGATCGATCTTTTGATGCACTTAAACACGCGTTGACCCATGCACCGTTATTGCATCCTCCCAACTACAACCAGGATTACATTCTGTATCTCGCTGCTTCTCATTCCACTATTGGGATGGTACTAGTTCATGAAGATGAATCTCACAACGAACATGTGATTTATTATCTTAGTCGAAATTTGAATCCGACTGAAATCAAATACACACATGTGGAGAAATTGGCCTTGGCAGCTGTTCAAGCTGTCCAACGTTTTCGACATTACATATTGTTACGTAAAACCACGGTAATTTCTGATTGCAACCCTATGATGTACATTTTGACCAGACAATTGCTAGGGGGCAAGTATTCTAAATGGATAGTTATCCTGCAAGAATTTGACTTGGAATTTGAAAAATCCAAGGCAAAGAAATCTTTGGTTTTTGCGGAACTAATGTGTGATTTCCCCTCTACTGATACTGAAACAGTGGCAGAAGAGTCCATTGTGGACGAATCTTTGTTTCTTATCAGTACGCTTGATCCATGGTATGGGGATATTATTGTATATCTCCAAACCCAATCTTTTTGGCCTGAAATTTCACGAACTCAACGACGGAAAATACGCTTCCAATCCCAACAATATAACATCATTGGTGATACTCTTTATCGACGAGGAGCGGATTCTGTTTTCCGACGTTGTTTAACTCATGAAGAAGCTGAAAAGGTACTCAATGACTGTCATTCTGGAGCATGTGGCGGTCATATGTCTGGGTATGCCACTGCCCAAAAGATATTGCGTGCGGGTTATTTCTGGCCAACATTATTTAAAGATTGCATTTATGCGGTTCGGAAATGCCACAACTGTCAAATTTTTGATAGGAAAATGCGCGCGCCACCCGCTCCTCTTCACCCTATAATTGTTGTTGGTCCATTTGCAAAATGGGGTATCGATTTTATCACATGTAACCCTCACTCGGCCGGGGGGCATGCCTATATTATTCTCGCTGTAGATTATTTTACGAAATGGGCCGAGGCGATGCCTACATATTCAGCTGACGGCGAGACTGCTGCAACATTCGTGTTCAATCACATAATTGCTAGGTTTGGTGTTCCTCAAGCTATTATTACAGATCATGGAAGTCATTTTCGGAACATCATGATGACTGAACTAACAGAACAACTTGGCCTACGCCACGATAATTCCACTCCGTACTATCCACAAGAAAATGGCCTGGTTGAAGCTATTAATAAAGTTTTAGTCACCATGATTAAACGAATCATTGGTATTCACAAGACGAATTAGCATTCCATGTTATTTTCAGCGCTTTGGGCATATCGAACCTCAGTCAAAACATCAACGGGTTTCACTCCTTTTCAACTAGTTTACGGTTTAGAAGCTGTGCTACCGATTGAATGCGAAATACCGTCATTAAAATTAGCCATAGAATTACTTCCAGCTACGTCTGAAGAGGAAAAACGTTTCTTGTACTTGGCCCAATTAGATGAGAATCGGCGAAGTGCTGCAATAGCAAACGAGGCTCATGTTAAAAGGATAAAAGCTCGGTATGATAGAAATGTGACCCCTCGAAATTTTTCAGAAGGAGACCTAGTTTTACTTTATGATCAAGCTAACGACAAGCTAGGAGCTGGAAAATTCGTGCCTATGTGGCATGGTCCTTACCTTGTGAAACGAAAGTTAGCAAAAGGGGCCTATGAGTTAGTAGATTTTGATGGTGTCCCTTTAGATAAACCCAGAAATGGGCTTTATCTAAAGAGATATTACGCTTAAACAAGGTGTGGAGATTTTTTGTTAGTTTTAGATTTCTTTACTGTTGGTGTGTTTTAGATTAAAAGTGTGCCTAGTTTAGAAGTGTGTTTTTCACTATGACTGCTTATCTGAGTTTTACTCTTGATATTGCAGATGTCGACGTCTCTTCAAACCTACATTGGTTTTGCTGATGGTGCTTGTCGTAGTACACGGAACATTTCTTCCGCAACTTGGGTTATCTATTCACCCTCTGACGAGTTAGTATCCATGCATGGGGTAAGCCTTGGTCAAACAAAAAATAACATTGCCGAGTATAGTGCAGTGATTGAGTTATTATCTGAGTCCATATCATTTGGAATTCGGAGTTTGATTGTAAGGTTGGATTATGAACTTGTTGTATTACAGCTTAACAGGGTTTATACCATTAGAAATCCGGTGTTATTACGGTTATTTTTGAGAGTTCGTCTCTTGGAACGTGAGTTTGATTACATTGAATATCAGCATATTCCGAGACGTTTAAATACATTAGCAGATTCAATTTCTTCTAGTATGATAAATAGACATTTGCAATAATTAAAAGCAGTAAAACAAAAAACATTCATTCATGTACGCAGATAGCCGTCAAAAAATAGTGATATATATCATAGGAGTGTGTTCAAAAAATATACATCGTCTTCGATCATAGGTTGGAAACACCTTATGATCGGCAAAAATGGTAACACAAAAAGTACAAAAATGAGTCTACATGATCATCTCATCACTGATGATGATCTCGATAGGAAACAACTGCTCGAGCTACCCTGCATAGGAACCTCCTGAAAGGTCCTGGGACTCCAATCACATATCTTTGAAGCCTGAGGGGAATATCATCTATACTCGTCTCTGGTATATCTAGAGTCAAGTGCTCTAGATGATGTTCCAAATCAGTCAAAATTTCTACTGATTGGCCTGCTGGGGCTGGTGCGGGTGCAACTGGTTGCCTCCTCTCGAAAGGTTGGAGATGAGCTGGACGTTGTGGACCCACATCTGTATTTGAAAAACTTTTGGTTATTAGTTTTCTAAGACGATAAAAAAATTAAAAAAATTTTAACTTAGCAAAACGTTGAAAAATGTTTTACCTGAATCGTCCCACTGTTCCCCTGCAGGGAGAGACATCTCTCTATCTCCGCGGAAATCTATCCCTGCATACGGAAAATCTTCTATCATGAAAACTTGGCGATCCAGCCAATGAAAATATGAAGCAGGGAATCGTACAATCTCAGTGCCCTCGATAGCATGACGAGCCATCAGCGCGGACCAGCGAACCATTCTTGGTTCTCGAAGTCGACCGGCATCAACTGAAATACTCTGTGGAGCTAACTCAGGGACCCTCTCCAAAGCAAAAGAAACGACAATGGAACCATATCCAAAGTTTTTTAGTTTCCCGGTTTTTGCTCTGGTAAGTTGGCCTTTTATATTTGCCAGCACAGCTTCGCACCAGTTGAAGATGGTGCCACGAAAACAGTCCACAGCAATGCGCATTTGGGAACCAGTAGCTACATGAAGCGCGGCGCTCCCACATAGTTTGGTAACAGTGAATGCTATAACTTTCAGTTCAGGACGGATGATATGTTTTATGTCAATCCGTTTGTCCCGAAGATCTGCCTGATCATTGCAAAATTCGAGTTGAAGACTAGCGACAGTCTGGCCACCTGGCCTAGTCCCAAACAAAGATACATGTTCGCCCCTCTTGGACAAACCAATCAAAAAGTATATATCCTCCAGCTCAATTTCGAGCCGGTGGCCACCAATGAAGAAACACTGGTCCTCCACATGCCATCTGTCTACCAACCATGTTAAGAATTCCACTTGTGCCCTCATGCCAGAGATGGCCCAGAATTTGTATAAGCAGCATGCTTTTAATGCCCTTTGTGTGGGCAAATGGAGTATTGCAGCTTCATCCACTTCCTCATGTTCCCTTTCTCGCCAAATAAGCATCTTGTTAATCCTACAACACAAAATAAGGCATATTAGCATGATTTCATTTGAAAACTTTTGGCAGAAATTTGAGAAAACTGTGCTTGAATTTTAACCGCGCGGGTACCGCACCCGCTCTTTGTAAACAGAGCGTAGCTCCGCACGAAAGGTGTGTGCCGGGTGCGGCACCCCCGATTTTTTCCCGTTCAGAAAAAGTCGGGGTCCGCAGGCAACCTGTGTCCCGCCTGCGGACCCCGCGGGCGCATTTTTTGACCTATTTTTGCCCTAAAAAATCAAACTAAAGCCTAAAAACGAATTTTAAACGGATGAAAAACAAGATAAGGAGGTCGTGGATTACCTGGGGCTGACGATTTTCGATTCCAACGGTTGAATTTTCCAGAATCTTCACGGGAACTTTTTTATCCAAAAGCTTTTTACTTTTCACTCTGCAACTGAACGGTAAAAATGAAATAGAAAAAGTCCTTTTTATATGTTTTTTCGAATGAATGAATTGTAAATTTATTTATTTTTCACTTTAAAAGGGATATTTTTGAAAGCATTTTTATTTATCTTAAACAGGTATGTGTAATGTTTTGAGTTTTTGTGCAGAAACAGGATTTTTCAGTTGAAATAATCATTTTTCAACAAAGAGCATACTTTTATCACTTTTTCGGACTCTTTCAAAAATTTTACGAAAAAGCGAAACCTTGGAGTCCTCTTTAAGCCCTTTTCAGACTCTCTAAATATGAAAAGATTGCCGAGTACTTGACTATTCGAACTCGTTAAAGTAAATGAATAGTCGTCCCTTCAGTATAAGTTTACCCCTTTTACGGACTGAAATGGACTATTTACGAAAAAGGTATACGTTGACTAATTACGGTCAATAGAGTTCTCTCTCGCATTATTTTATCCTTTTTCGGGCTCGAGATACTAAATTTACGAAAAAGTACACCCATGGAGTTTTCTTAAGTTTTTCTTCTGACTCCCTAAAACTGAAAAACACCGAGTTTCTCCTAAACTGGACTCGTTAAAACTTAACAGTAAAGGACCTGTTTAATTTTCAATAGGAACGAACCACTCCTTCTTAGGGTTTGAATTTTAAACTAAGTTGGACTCACCCGAAGGGTGAGCTTATAACCAAGCAAATGTTATCCTCCTCAAGCTTGTCAAAAATAAAGAGGTACTTGCCAGAAATGGTGCGGGAAAAGAGAGAAAAATGAGCATGTTTGTTGTATTTTAAAATTGTCCGAAAACTCAGTCGACCACTCTTGGACACGACACTTATATTCACCTGGGTTGGGAAATCCTTTGCTTAACAGTTAATCAAACCACATTGAAAATTTTCAGCAGGTTTCTGGGTATTAGCTTTGAGTCAATTGTCACCAAGCCATCTGCAGTGTCGTTATGTGTCCAAGAGAACAGTTCAAACAAAACCATTCATCTGCAAAATATATGTCATCCATCATTGACCATCCCTGAGTCAGTCCTTGCCAACATATTTTCAAAACTTGATCTATGATTTCGTGTTGTGGGCTTGCCTACGACAGATCGCTTTCTATCGACATCAGCACACTATCTAGGAAGTTGATCCAGAAATCGTCAGTACCTTGAAATCTGCATGCCTCAATGGCAGGATTCTCGCTTTCGACGACAGGTTACATCAATGACCTTCGATCGAATGACTCCGTGACATGTTCGACTTCAGCTCATTCATTCACATTTCATGGTTTGTACTGAGTACTTTGAGAGCCATTGACATTACTGGTGGTTTCTCTCACACTTGTTAACAGTTCACATCATTGACTGGTAATCAAGTGGTTTCTACCATGTTCGACTTCAACACATTTATTCACATGGATAGAATCGTACTAGTTCGAGATGCAGAAATCAAGACCATGGATCTAGTTTCCACCATCCAGGCTGCGAGGAATTTTTTTGTCATCTATACAGTAGACTATTGATAAACAGATGGCTACGTCCATACTGTGTCTACATATATCTGTACTATGATGTATTCAAAATCATTCCTGTATCAGAACGATTTCAGTTAGTTTATAGTTAGTTTTTATCTGAGTATGGGAATGCCTACCTCAGTGATGACATATACATGTATATATTTTGCATTGAATGTTTTTACATGTACCGACTGGGGTGTCCACAGGATGATCTTTGAAATGATAAAGTACTGCACTCTTCATATATGACAGACTATAGCTTCATCTATTACAGACTTTGCACTTTAGGGGGCAATTTGTTACACTGAAAACTGTCACCTTGACATTCTGCTGACAGTATGAGCTCATTATTACTCATACTTCCTCCTTTTGCAAGTCCAATATACCAGCTCCTCATATCAAGCTTCAAAATCAGAAGAAAATCCCTAAAATCCCCTAAGAATTGGTATCGCACTTTCTCTATGCATTCCCTGCGGTCCCGCACCTAAATCTCAGTCTGCATGCGGAACCATACCGTACGTTCTTTGTGTAATGGGTGCGGACCTTTGTAAAACATAAAATTGCGAGAAAATGAAGATTAAAAAGTGAATTCCAGGTGAATTCTAGAAGATTCTAGATGGGAATTTTCGAAATGGATACGCTTTGAAGCTGGTTCATGCATCCCTCTCTTAATGGAGCTAACCCCTTGATGTAAGGAGCTTATCCCTTTGAAGGAGGATTCTATCCCTTCATATTTGGAACTAGAAACCTCCTCTCTTTCACTATAAAAAGAGGCCTTGGATAGCCTCAAAGGGAGTTCAAGCTTATGAGATTTGAAGTTAAATGCTGTTGAGATTTAGACTTGAGTAACTTAAGACTTTCTGTGAGGTTAAATCACTTATCCTCATTTGTCTTAGTTCAAAGAGTGCAATGCTTGTTAGAGTAAAGGAGATTCCTGCTTCGGACCCCGGGAGGACCTGCACAACATCAAGGCACAGGTTGTAAAGGTTTTCTATCTTTAAAGTTAATACAAATATACTCATTTCTCTCATTAAGCTGTCAATTTGTGGTTTATTTCATAAATTCCTTGATCATTATGATAAGTATGATTTATGATAATGTCTATACAGGTGCTGCTTAATCTTTTTCCTTGTTTGTGATTACAGATATACGAAGGACGTTCTTTCAGTGCACGGGAAGGACTTCAACAAAATCAAGTAAGCAAGCAAAGCGTTGGATATAAGGTAGGCCTTGCACCCATATAGTGTTTTTATAAATTGCATATGCTTAGAGAGAGATTAGTATAATTGGTTGTTTGTTGCTAGTTACCTTTTGTACTAGAGAGATCGGTCTTGTCCGCAAGACGGATTAATCTACACAACACATGGCGGGATACCCCGAAGAATACGGGGGGGGTGGCCGCCAAAGACCCTTCTCGATAGGGTTGCAACACCGGATCGCCAGCTTGATGACTCAAGGAGGTGGCCAGCAAGACCAGCGCGACCGAATGTTTGGTGTACTCATTGCCTGGTCGAGGGGCACGTCGCAACCGAATGTCCTCGGTTGCGCGGCGCGGGAGTTGGACCCTCAGTTGCGGCTATCCAGGGGGGGCCACCACCAGGGGGTGGCCCGGCAATGAACCCGCAGGGGGTATACCAGACGCAACAGGCCTTTGCGGGGTTTCCACCGCAACCGGGGTCCTCCACCCCAGAATACTGCGAAATTTGCCGAACAATAGGGCATCCTCCTCGGATGTGCCCGATATTACAGAAGTACTCCACGGTGCCGAATAATGTATACTGCGAATTCTGTGTGTCTACCACGCACACCACTGAGCAGTGCAGGGCGCTTGACGCACTTGCGGATCGACTGGATCGTCCCTCGTACAGGGTGAACGAGGCTACAAGGGGAAGAGGTGGCGGCATGCGCGGAGGCCGGACTGGAGGACGCGGTCCGGTAAAGTGCTACAACTGTGACCAGGAGGGTCATGTGGCTCGAGAATGTCCCCTTCCGCGACGACCCTGGTGTTCCCAGTGTCGGGTCAACGCCCATGCTACAGAGGACTGCCCGGAGCTCATCAAGAAATGGGAAGAACGGGTGCGGCAGAGGGGAGCGAACCTGGTAAACTCAGAACTGCGCAGCACCGCAACTCCCGACAGGCAGAACATTGCGATAGTAACCCGAGGTGGAAAGAAGACTGGAGAGGATGCCCACGAGAAGGAGCCAGCCCGAGTGGTGCGGCCGGCATCCCCAAAGAAGTTGATCAGGCCCGAAGTCCAGAAGAAGTACTTTCAGGAGGCGGTTGAGGCATTCGCCCAGTTGCGGAACGAGGGAGGGTTGGAGGAGCCCCGGCGGCCGGAAACCGGTGTTCAGAACGCCGCAGATGCTGTGGTCGAGGATTGGCTCCGGCTATTTCTCAGGATTGTCGATGACGGTGAGCTGCGGCAGCAGCTCAAGCATGTGTTAGATGGAGCACTGCAGGGGCGCGCAGAACCCAGAAATCTAGGGGACGCTAGGCCTCAATACGTGCAACGCGTCAAGCGGAACAAGCAATGCACAGGCAAAGAATTCCGGCTTAACACGCAGGTCGCGGGATTCCAAATCAGCGACACCATGTTGGACTTGGGGTCTGACGTTAATATATTGCCACGAAAGACATGGGAGGCTCTTGGAAAGCCACGGCTCGCTTATTCCCCAATCCAACTCAGGATGGCGAACCAGTACTGTATTTTGCCAATCGGCCGACTCGAGGGTGTCGAGGTCGACGTTGCGGGGGTGAAGACATACACTGACTTTGAGGTTATTGATATTATGGGCGATAAGGACCCCTACCCTGCTTTACTTGGCATTGATTGGGCTTTTGAGAATTACGCGATCATCGACCTCAAGAAGGAGCTGATGATTTTTGAGGATGGGGAGGTAAGGGTCACTCAGCCTCTCGACCCGTATCAGGGTCCGCAATACACAGAACCGGTGGACAGTCGGGAGGATGCTCAGATGATGGACCATCTCTATCAGATGACTGCAGGGAAGCGGGACGATTACATCAACCCGACCGCAACAGGGTCTATCAGTTGGTGGAGTGTGCAGAGCTCGGAGCTCGGATCCGAGCTTGCGTGGGAAGACTGGCAGCAAGGGGGGTATGAGACAACCACGCGGAGATGTGCCTCCATCGCTCAGGTCCGGTGGGTAGCGACTGAGATCCGCGGATACCCCACACTATCAAACATGCAAGCAGTGAATACTTTTATTGCCAAGGTGGAAGACCGGGTCCCAGAGGAAAGCCGGATACCACTCTTGGATGTGGCCTTGAAGTCAACATCGGGACGATGGTGGAACAATCACCGCAACACCCTGTTGCGATGGGAGCGTGTGGCGGATGCTCTAAGGGCACGTTTCAAAGAGGATGAAGGGCCCTGCATTACACTTAAACATCAGGGAGCTTCCGACCCGCGACAGCATTTGCGGGCGTGCGAGGAACAGTGGCGAGGCGCAGGGTATCCTGAGGAGTTGTGGGTCCACAGGTTTGTCCACTCCCTGGGTACGATTCCCCAGGCCTGGTATCTGGAGGAAGAGCGGAAACGGGGAACCCGCTCCTGGCAAGTGTTTGCGGAAAAATTCGTCCAGAGCTTCTCGTTCGAAGGAGAAACGGAGCAGGAATCTCAGGCCCTACAAGCCGTCAAGGAGGTTCTATTTTTCCGCCATCCTGAGCCCGATGAGGGCCCGTTGGCGTCACGCTCCGGGGTCAAGCGCGAAATGGTTTGCCAACGGATTGATGGCGACCCGGAGGATGATAGTTTGGAGGGCCTTAGGCATCTCTATTTTGACGAAAAGGAGGGCGAGCGGAGCGTCCGTGACGAGCCGACGACAGAAGGAGTCCATTTGCAGCCCCTCAAGACAAAGAAGCTGAACATTGGAACGGAGGAGAAACCTAAGCTGGCAACGGTGGGAGATTACTGGGACGAGGAGACGACAAGAGAAATTTTCAGCCTCCTCCGGGAGTATGAAGATTTATTTCCGTCATCGGTTGCGGACCTGAAGGGGATCAAGGGGGATCTGGGCGAGATGCGCATCACACTGAAACCAGGAGCCAGGCCGGTGAAGCACCGACCCTACCGGTTGAATCCACGTATCAAAGAGAAGGTCAAGATGGAGATCGACAAGATGCTGGCTGCGGGTCTCATCTTTCCTGTAGAGGAAGCTGAGTGGGTAAGTCCCATTGTCATCCAGAACAAGAAGGACAAAGCGGAGATCCGTGTCTGTGTAGATTATCGGAGTTTGAATAATGCTTGTATTTACGATCCGTTTCCCACTCCCTTCAGCGACGAAGTTCTAGATCATGTCGCGGGAAACGAAGCTTATTCCTTCACTGATGGGTTTTCGGGCTACCATCAAGTGCGCATCGCCGAGGAAGACAAGGCGAAGACAACATTCACCACTGAATGGGGATCATTCGCATACCACGTTATGCCGTTTGGTCTGAAGAACGCACCGGCTGTGTTTTCCCGGATTGTCATTGCTGCTTTCCGGGAGTACATTCACAAGTTCCTGGAAGTCTATATGGACGATTGGACCGTTTACAGCCTGCTGAAGAAACACGCCTCCCTGTTGCGTGTTATGTTCGATCGGTGTCGCCAGCTGCAGATTTCCCTGAACTTGAAGAAATGTATTTTTGCAGTACCATTCGGCACACTCTTGGGTCACGTGGTGTGTAAGCAAGGGGTCTGCGTTGATCCCGCCAAGGTCGCGGTTATTGTCCACATGGAGGCCCCCGAGAATGTGAAGCAGTTGCGGGCACTGCTAGGGCACACCGGATATTACAGGCGGTTTATCCGCAACTACGCCAAAATCACTGCCCCTCTGGAGAAACTGTTGCGGAAGTCCGAAGTATTCGAGTGGACGGCGGAATGCAGGAAGGCACTCGACACACTGAAGGAGAAATTGGCAACGGCTCCCATACTGGTTCATCCGAATTGGGATAAGCAGTTCCATGTGCACATTGATGCGTCCGGAATTGCACTTGGCGCGGTACTGGCGCAACCCGGGGAAACGACAGTTGACCACCCGGTATACTTCGCCAGCCGACGGTTATCCAATGCGGAGAAGGATTACACCACGACCGAGCGAGAGGCATTGGCGATGGTTTACTCTCTCCAGAAGTTCTGCCACTACCTTCTGGGCGGCAAATTTACATTTTTCACGGACCATTCGGCATTGAAATATCTGGTCAATAAGCCTGTGTTGGAAGGAAGAATCTGTCGATGGCTTCTACTTTTTCAGGAGTTCACGTTTGAGGTGATTGTCAAGCCTGGCAGGTTGAATGTTGGTCCCGATCACTTGTCTAGGCTGGAGACGGGAGAAAACGACGGTCTGTTGGACGATCAGCTTCCGGATGCTGATTTATTTCGAGTTGAAGCAGTCCCAGACTACCTGGCTGACATTGCCACGTATCTGACCACGGGACAGTGCCCTGAGGATTATACCACTCTTCAGAAACGCCACTTGGTTGTCCGGGCGGCCGATTATCAACTGATCGCAGGCCAACTGTACAAACTGGGCCTAGATGAGGTGTTACGCAGATGTGTTCTTGACCACGAACGGGAAGCAATGATGTGGGAATGTCACAGCGGTGTTGCGGGAGGACACGTGGGTGCTAAACCCACCGCAAGGAAGGTGCTTCAAGCTGGTCTATGGTGGCCAACGGTACATGCAGATTGTAAGGCCTATGTGAAGCGTTGCGATGTCTGCCAGCGGACGGGAAGGCCTTCGCACAGGGACGAGCTCCCGCTACACCCGGTGCATGTGTTGCGGCCATTTGAGAAGTGGGCCGTGGATTTTGTAGGCCCCATCGCACCAATCGCTCGCCATTCCAAAGCCCGGTACATCATTACCGCGACGGACTATCTCACACGGTGGGCTGAGGCAGTAGCGGTCTGCGACTGCTCGGCAGAGACCGCTGCTCGGTTCATCTTTGAACACATTATCAGCCGCTTTGGCTGCCCACGGAGCTTGACCAGCGATCAGGGCACGCATTTCATTAATGCCACGGTCAAGTCGCTACTGGAGACATTTATGATACAACATCATAAGAGCAGTCCATACCACCCGCAGGCCAATGGTACGGTGGAAGCCTTCAATAAGATTCTTGAAAAGGGCTTGACAAAGATTTGCAATGCTCAGCGGGATGATTGGGATGAGCGGCTACCAGCGACATTATGGGCTTACCGGACCACGGTAAAACGTTTGACCAACCAGACACCATTCCAGCTGGTGTATGGCCGGGAAGCTGTGATTCCCGCCGAGTTCACCGTACCCAGCCTTTTGATCGCAACGTCCCTTCATTTCTCAGAAGAAGCGTCCCTGAAGGAACGACTCCACGAGCTACAGGAGCTGGATGAAGCCCGATTTCTTGCGGAATTCCACCAGAAGGTTCAGAAGGCCAGACAGAAAGCGTGGCACGACCGCCACATCAAAACCAAAGCCTTCCAAGTTGGCGGCAAAGTTCTCTTATACGACAGCCGGTTCCAGAAGTTTCCAGGCAAGCTCCAGATGCATTGGCTGGGACCGTACTTTGTCATCGAAATCCGCGACTCAGGAGCCGTTCGATTGGCACAATTGGACGGCACAGTTCTTCCAGGATGGGTGAATGGCACACGCCTGAAGCCCTACCAGGAATAGGTACCTTCTCACTTTCCATCAATAACTCTCGCAACCGAGAGCACCCGTAGAGTAGCGTAGTTGAATAACTCTCCCGCAACCGGGATGAGCATAGTTAGTCTTTTCCGTTCCTTTGCAATAAGTCAAATAAACCGTCAGTTGCGGTATCCATACCGCAACCGACTGTGGTCGGGGCGGGTCAGTCCAGCGTGTCACCGCGCCAGTCCAGCGTGTCACCACGTCCGCCCAGCCTGTCGATCGTGTAGGATCCGTCCCCGCGCCAGTGTCAGTCCAGGTCATGTCCGTCAGTACTTTTGTCAGTCCGTAGGATAGCTCAGATTTTGGTCATAAATTCCCTTAATGGACAGTAATCATACCGTAATCATTTTCCATCAACCACAATTCCCTCCGCCGTCGAGTCCGCCCATCTCCCCATGATGCCGTCAGCAACTGACAGATTACACACAGGCCGGCGATTGATCGCACGATTGTCGCAGGCAAGAAAGATAGCAAGAATTAATTGCCGTTATGGAGTCTCATCAACTCCGCGCGTGCCAGCAAATGGCCCAATTTGCATGAAGGCTATCAGCAAGAGGATGTCAGACCAGTTCAATTTGGAAGTTGCAGCACCTCCGGAGCATTCGCAGTATCAGAGCACGCAGCACCCCGAAAGAAGTTGCAGAAGAATCGTCCAAGTCTATCAGAGACGCGCCAAGATGCCGAGAGCTGTTCTCTCAGTTCCTGAACCAGCATTAGATAGCAGAATTCACCGGGTAGAGTCACTGGTCGGCAAGTACGACAACACACCCTGCATGGACGCTAACTTGTCCGACCCAGCCGAGTTTCCTCACCTCCATTGGCAGGTATTCATGGAACACCAGTACACGCCCGGGAGCAGCTCTAACAGTCGAATGCGGGAAGAATTCTGGGGTCTACAGCAGTCAACTTTGATGAATTTGAGAAGTCTTCCTGTCTTTGGAACCACCGGCCCAGTTCTGCAATGTACCCGGTTCCTCCTCAGTCGGGTGCAGAACGGGTCCCTGTGGTTGAATGAAGAAATTCCGATACATGCAGCAGACATCCATCGGCTTACAGGGCTATCGCAGACTGGTTCCGATGTCTCCTCTGCGGGCCAGACATCCTCCAAGCGAGCCCGGAAGTCGGCGGAGGCCGACCTCTATACCAAGTATGGCACTCGCCGGGGTGGCAAAGGTGCCAAGATTGATTTGATAAATGTATCACAAATCAGGTTCGCTTGCTACCTGATTGCTAGCAAGACCATGCGCCATTACACAAAGGGAGAGTGCACTCTGGACACAATTTCCATTGCAGAGCACTGCGTCCGGGGAGCCAAGTTGAATTGGAGCGCGTTTGTGTTGAAAGAACTCTTCGCGGCTTGCGAAGACAATTACAGACGGACTACCAGCTTCATATATGGGTACTTGCTGTTAGCGTTCGCCATGTGGAAATGGCATTCACCCCCGATCCGGCCACTGGCGGAGATCACCGCGAGCCAGCCGCTCGCAATGAGATATTCCCCCTGGCAGTTGTCCAGGGACCCCAGCAGCAAGGAGGTGAATGTCGCAGCATTCCGAGAATGGTATGGGATGATGACCGATGTGGTCGCTTCCCAGCAACGGGTGCCCCGGAACCTGTTGGATGAATACAGTGAATAGGTGTGGTTTGGCGTCAGCCACAACCACACTTTCATCCGGCCGACTTGTGTACCGCACCATACTTTTCATATGGCGCCCTTGCGCTTCCAGCTGAATGATAATGTCTTCCACAGAGAGGTTTCTACATGGCCGGGGGTTGTCCAGCACGTTAGCGATGGAGTCCTCCGCTACAATTTTGATGGGATGCGGGCTGCACAGCAGCCTGCCGCGACCAGTGCCGGGGGATCTTCCCAAGTTGCGGTGGAGACGACCACAGATGCAGTGGGGACCGCAGCGACCCTGCCCGAATCTCTGGTCCCCATCGTCGAGCATTTCAACGACCAGGCCCGGAGACTCAACGTGGTAACTCAGGTTGTTTCTAGTGGCGCCCCTATATTTCCTTCTTTTAATGAATTTCGTATTAATCGGTCCCTTGGTCTCTCCAACACCACCCCCCTCACTTCCCCCATTCCCACTCCCTTGTTCACTTCTGCTACCCCCCTCATCACGACAATGGGTGAACCGGGCCCCGAACCTGATTCCGTTGACCCACCTCCATCCAAGAGGGCCCGCACTACGGCCACGGATCCCGTGGTGGATCTTACGGAGGATGATCCACCAGCCACGCCGCCCACAGCCACTTTGATTCCGGAGGAACCACTGATTGATCCAGCGGATTTCCTCAACCTTCATTTCCCTCGCACCTTGTTCACTCCCTCTACCGCCCCCTCCACCAGCCGTCCCCAGGCCACCTCCCCCAATCCGTCCAATTCATCAGCCACAGTGTCCGATTCTTTGATCCGGGAACTTTTTGGCGGTGACCACGGGGCGGAGGTTACCTCCAGTACTGCAGCCATGGTACCACCTGTTGACCCGGTAGCCACATCTCGGGATTCCCTTCCAACTATATCTATCCAGCAAGCCACAGTTGGGGCTGATTCAGCCGCCCCTCCTACAGAGCAAACCACGCAGCAGGACCGGCCAGAGCCTGATATGGCCACTTCGGTGCAACAGCAGACGCCGGTCCATCCTCCAGAGATTTCAGGCCGAGCAGCGGCCATGGGCCATTCTTCGCAGGAACAGACGCCCGAGCAGGGGGTACCCAGCACACCAAATGCTACACATTTGAGTCCAGCATAGTTGTACCTGCTCATTCAGCGGGCGGCCCTTAAAGCAGAGCAGATTCACGACGAGCTACAGCGGAAGTGCACAGAGCAGCAGAATCAGATCACGGCGCTTACTGAACAGCGCGATCAGTTGCAGCAGGCGAAGACCTACCTCCAGGAGCAGGCCAACATTGTTAATCAGGCGCTCTCAAGCGTCTGGCCGGAGGCACGGGCTCGCCATGCCCCAATCCCTGCTCGCATAGAAGAGGACAGCATCGCTCTACAGGCTCAGAAGCTCAGGGAAGTCTTTACTATTTTTTGCAGGGAAAACCAGGAGTTACAAGTGGCGTTAGCCGCATGGCCCACCCTTCCAGATCCACCCGCTGACCATTCAGGACAGGTGACTACTAAACAAACACAGGCAGTCAGTATGCAAGCCACTCTGCATTCCACTACAGCCGCAGTTTCTGCCCTTCTGAGAAGTCTACAGGAATGCTCGCTCGCGCTAACAGTCAAGACGCAGCCCATCACTGCCCAGCTGCAACAAATCTCCAACGAAATTCGGGCGACCAGGGACCCTGCAAGGATGGATCAGCTCTACGCGCAGTCGGACGAGCTGGAACTTCACATGCAGATGACTGAGGCCGAATCAGCAGCGGCCAAGCACGTCCTCCGGGAGATTCGTCCGGGCATTCGCACCCATGGTGATGCTATGCACCAGCTGGATGCCGAGGCCGAGTCCCAGCTTGCCACTCTGTTCGGGGCTGCCCCGATGCCCATTGACGAAGCCGCTGCCAACCGTCTCTCTCAGGACGCCGACTTGCTGATACAGGAATGGAAAAAAGCAGTGGCGACCTTCACAGAGCTTCGAGATTCAGCACTCCGCCGGGTCCCGGAGTTGGGGCCCTTGTTTGAACTAGCAGGTGGCGGAGTACAGCAGGAAAGGGTGGCGGAAGAAGGAACAGCAGAGCAGGGCGCGGAAGCCAGCAGCGGGATGGAAATAGAAACTGTCATTTGTGATTGACTCACGGACGAGTCAAAGAATTGTGGTCGGGGCCTGTTGGGGCCCTTGTTTTTGTTTAAGTTTTGAATATTTGGCCTAGACATTTTGAACTTGGACTCTTTTTGAGTTGCGGAAGAAATACACATAGCTAACGCGACCGCGCCGCAGCGACCAGGAGTTGCGGAGCTACCAAGGTGGCGCGGAAGCAATTGATAACTGGAGATTGAACAGAGATAAGTACAGATGAAAGAAATACATCAGAAAACAGAAAGAGGAACATGCAGACATCAGAAGAGAAGTCGGGAAAAGCCAGAGTGAAGATGCAGAGAAGCCGCCAGTCGCGACGAGCGGGTGAATAAAAGGGCGATCACCCGGCTGAAGAAAAAAAAGAGAGGTCATTGTTATTGTAAAAGGTTGAATGGATGCGCAGAGCAGCCGCAGAAGGATCAGACCTGTTCTTTCTATGGGTTCCTACTTTCTATGTTCTTCCCTTCTGTTCTCAAACCCATCTGTATCTGACTTGTGAGTTATCAGAGAAGAAAGCTATGTAATCATGTATTCGGCCAAAAGCATAATATAAGGAAGGATTGCTGTCTCAATATGTTGTTCATGTGTTCTAATGTGTTTACACTGATTTCAAAATTTTAAGTTGCGACTGTCTGAATACTTAATTAGGGATCATGCATGTGTAATTTGGTCTATGTAATGGATGCACTTTCTTTCTTTGGTTACGGGTTTATTCCTTACCAGTGATCTCATCCCCTTATGCATGTGGTCGCGGCACGCCTCGGGTGAGACGCACTGCTCTCCAAGAGCAGGGTGAAAATGCCGGCGTGTTCCTAGACTACTTCGGACCCTTTGTTGGCCACAACCCTTTGAACCTGGGTCTTGCCCGCGAGACCTGACTTTTCGCCAACAGCGATTGTATTGTACTAAGAGCTTGATATGATCAGCTTTGTATGAGAATTTTTACATGATATCTATGACATATATTATATACAGATATTTGGGGTTTTTAGCTTTAGGCTTTCCTGTTAAACAACTGTGTTAATGTGTGTGAATTTTTATTGTTTCATGTGTTCATTGCTATCTTAATTTTATTTCCGCAAATGATCGATGGTGGAATAGATTCTGTATTTTGCATGAAGTTAAAATAGTGTGAGATCAGGAGAATATTAGATATATAACACATAAGTTATATAATTTCTACATGGTATTAGAGCAGTATTGATCAGAGGAGATTGCAATTATTGAAGCAGTTGAGTTTTGTGCTGGTGGAATTCGAATTTGCTACAATGTTTTCTTGGTGTCGAAGTTGAGCATTCATTGAAATGTCTTTAAACGGATTGCGATTGGAGTATGCCCTTGATGGTAGCTCGAATTATATTTCATGGAAGGACAAGATGGAGGTGGTGCCGGATGATAATGGGTTTAAGGAGTTAATAGATACTAATATTCCAAAGCCTGGTTCTAGCGATGCAGCCGCACTAGACGCATGGAAAAAGAAGGTAGCGAAGTGTCGAAGAATTCTGTTGGAAGGTATGAAGGATCACATAGTGTCCAACCTTCATGGTAAAGCTAATCCATTCTTAATGTGGAAAGCTTTGACAGACTTGTTCCAAAGCAGAAGCGAATAGAGGAAGTTGGCGCTTAAAGACAAGTGCAGGAAAATAAAAATGGAGAAAGGTGACAGTATACCAAAATACCTCACGAAGTTTTTCCACTGCAAGGATGAGCTGGGAAGTGTGGGGTTACTGTAGATGAAGAAGACTTGGTGAGATTGGCTCTCCTTGGGCTTTTGAAGAGTTGGCATAGCTACAAGGACTCTGTCAGTGGTCGAGAGAAACTGCCAGGATGGGAGCGACTTTGGTTGGATCTTGTGCAGGAGGAGATAAGGCGGGGTACCAGGGATGGATCTTCATCAAAGAATGAAGATGAAGAAAATTACGCTTTGGCTGCAAAATCAAGGAAAGGGAAAGGAAAGAAAAATCCTTCTCAATCCGGCGCGAAAGGCAAGAAGCAGGACTTGTCCAAGGTGAAGTGCTTTCACTGTCACCAACACAGACATTACGCCACTAATTTTCCACAGAAGAAGAAAAATAAGCTGGCTGCTGGATCTGTAGCTGGAGAGGCCTTAGCCTAGTAGTTTGAGCTATATTTTTCACTGATCGCATGCTTGGTTTCAAGTGCGATGGGATTAGTGTGGTTTCTTGACAGTGGTGCGTCTTTCCATATGACCGGAGACAAATATTTGTTTAGTGATCTGGATGAGAAGGATCTTGGAGTGCACATCGAGATGGGTGATGATGGTAGATAAAATGCGACTGGTATCAGGACCATTTCCTTTGAGAGGGAGTCTGGTAAACCTTTCATCTTGAAGGATGTCATTCATGTTCCAGGATTGGAGAAGAATCTGATCTCTGTGGCGATGTTGGAAGACAAGGGTTATGGTGTTGTTTTTAGCGAGGGAAAAGCCTTCTTGCGTAGTAAAACAACTGGTGAAACCTGGAGGATAGGGATTCGAGTTAAGAATATTTTTCAATTATAGGTAGATGGCTACGCAGCAATGGCAGGCAAAGCAGGAGTGGTGAGCCGGGATGAGGGCGAATTGTGGCATAGGAGATTGGGCCATCTTCACCATGGAACTTTGAAAATTTTGCAGCAGATTTCTACTGGGCTTCCCAAGGGTACACTTGCGCAGTTAGATTAGTGCAAGGGATGTACTTTGGGAAAATTTGTGAAGACCACTTTTCATGAGAAGGATAGTCGTGCCATGACGATCCTTGAGAGAATTCACATAGACGTGTGTGGACCTTTCTCAGTGGCTTCAACATGAAAGCATAGGTATTAGGTGATATTTGTTGATGAAATTTCTCGCAAGTGCTGGATCTTCTTCATGCATAAGAAGAGTGAGACATACTCAAAGTTCTGTGAATTCAAGGCGCTGGTTGAGAAAGAGTCAGGGAAGTAGGTGAAAGCTCTAAGGAGCGATAATGGTGGTGAATACATCTCTGGAGAATTCAAAGACTTTTGCAGCATAGAAGGAATTCGAAGAGACCTCATAGCGCCTCATAACCCATAGCAGAATGGGGTCAGGGAGAGAAAGAACAGAACGATTGTGGGTGCTGCACGGGTGATGTTGCATGATTAGGGCATTCCCATACACTTGTGGGTTGAAGCATGCAACACTGCGGTTTATGTGCAAAAACGTTGTCCTCATAGAGTACTTGGCATGAGTACACTCGAAGAGGCATTTTCTGGTAAGAAGCTTGATATTTCTCATTTGAATATTTTTGGCTCACCTGTTTACATTCATGTGATGAAGGATGCCAGGAAGAAGCTGGAGCCGACCGCAGAGGTTGGGATGTTTTTGGGGTACACAGAAACACCCCACGATTATCGTGTGTATTTTCCAGACAGTCGGATGACTGTCATGCGACGGGATATTAAATTTCATGAGGAGAAAGCCATGAAGTTGTCACTTGAGAGGGAGCTACACTTGCATGCAAATGAGGAGCTACTTGTTCCTAAAGATGAGCCTCAGGATGTGGATCGGCCATAAGAGGAGGTTCATGGAGTGGAAGAAACAACTCATGCAGCGCCAAAAATCACAGGGTGGAAGCGCACTATAGATGCTGAGCGACTGGATCTTGATGCAACGCAAAATGTAGAAGCACCTACATCAAAACGCAGACAGAGATAGTCACCTGAACGATTTACTGGATACATGGCTCTGATGAGCAAGTGTATCGTGATAGAACCATATTATTTTTAGGAAGCTGTGGAGGATCCTGCATGGGTAGATGCCATTCGATTGTCAGAAACAGTGCATGGGAGATTTTCCCGAGGCCGGAAGGGAAATCAGTGGCAGGTTTGAGATGGATTTACAAAGTGAAGCAAGCTGCTGACGGGAGCATTGAGAAGTACAAGGCAAGATTTTTTTCCCGGGGCTTCTCACAGATTGAGGGAATGACTAGGAAGAAACCTTTGCACCCGTCACAAGGTATTATTCCATACAGACCATCCTTTCTCTCTCAGCACATATGGGTTGGAAGATTCATCAGATGGATGTGAAGACTGCGTTCCTCAATGGAGTCATTAAGGAGGAGGTGTACATTGAGCAGCCTGAAGGATTCGAAATATTCAGCAGCGAGTCGCATGTGTGCAAGCTCAAAAGAGTGCTGTATGGGCTGAAACAAGCACCTCGTGCTTGGTACACACAGATAGATAGTTATTTTAATGGACTTGGTTTCGCCAAGAGTGAGGCAGATCCGAACCTATACCAGATTGTGGTGGAGGGTGAGTTTTTGATCATTTTACTTTATGTAGATGATTTGATACTAACAGGTGATGAACTATTGATACACTCATGCAAGGAAGATCTTGAAAAGGAGTTTGAGATGAAGGACTTGGGCCTCCTTCATTATTTCCTGGGATTGGAAATTTGGCAGTGGAAGGGTGGACTGTTTATATCTCAAGGCAAGTATGCCCGGGAGATACTGGAGAAGTTTCACATGCAAGGCTACAAGCCTATTGACACTCCTCTTCCTAGTGGTTGGAGGAAAGAGGATGCTACATCGGCAAAGGTAGTGGATGCAACTATTTGTCGACATTTGGTTGGTTCGCTCATGTATTTAGTCAATACATGACTGGACATATGCTATGCTATGAACCAGCTTTCACAAGCTATGGTTAAGCCTACCAAGCTCTTTTGGAAGGCAGGCAAGCATGTCCTGAGGTATCTCAGGGGCACATCGGGATATGGATTGTGGTACAAACAGTCGAATGAGTTGAAGCTGCATGGTTTCACGGATGCATATTGGGAAGGGAGCCCAACGGACGAAAGAGCACATCTGGAGGGATATTCAGTATTATATCTATAACAGTTTCTTGGTACATTAGGAAACAAAGATCCATGGCACTCAGTTTAGCGGAGGCCGAGTACATGGTAGCAAGTTTGGTTGCATGCGAGGCTATATGGATGAGGAAGATCCTGGTCGGCTTGTTCGGTTCTCACTTAGATCCTACTATGATATATTGTGATAAGTAGAGTTGCATTAAACTCTAGGTTAATCCAGTATTTCATGATAGATCTAAACATATTGACATCCGGTACCATCATATCAGAGATTGTGTGCAGTGGAAGATCATGTTGCTTTCTTAAATTCCTACGGAGGATCAGGATGCAGATATTCTGACGAAGGCGCTCACCAGGAGCAAATTCGAATACCATAGAGATAGGATCGGGGTGGCAGATAATCCCTATCTTGTTGAGAGGGAGTGTTGAGATTCAACAAGATGATGAGCTTAGTGAAAAGAGTCACCTTCACTAAGTGGGCCCGCAGGCTATTTTTGGCGCAAGTCTATTTTTAGACATGTCGATCATATTCGATGAGTTGCAGGATGCTATTTGTGGATGGTTGGTCAAGTTGGAAAAATATATGGACTTCTATTTTTAGACATATTGGGCGGAATCTATTTTTAGATTTCCAATCTAAAAATAGATATGTCGAATATTATTAGCTCTTAATAATATTTGGACTCAAAATATTATTTTATTCTCTTGGAGCACTTCAGTTAAGTGCATAGATGTGGCACAACAAATGATAGAAGGAATTATGCTATTCCTGAGCATTTACTGGAGCTAATGTATGAAGACTTCAGTTAGAACTCATGTGACAGAGTTTGGTGGAGTTATAGAAGTAGTTGGTGGAGTTGTATTTAGTTTAACTCAGTTAGACTCAGTTGAGGTAGTTGTATCTAGTCTAACTGATTGATACACTAGTGAGATTTGTGTGAATTAATTAACTAAATAATAACTCATTAATCAACTAAAGAATACATTAGTTAACTACAGTGCATGGCAGTTTTAGTGGAGACCAGTGGAGAGGTAGGTGAAAGAGCAAGTGTGACTATCAGTTGTGACTATAGTGATGCATTGATTGCATCCAACACTCAGTGGAGATGCCCATGAGGATTGCGTGAGAAAGGCTGGAGCAATTCAAGTTAAATCAAAGCCATTCTTCAGCAGGGATTGCGCAGTAGAGGCAGGCTAGCAGGTGGCAAATATTGGTGCATGGATTTGCAAGATCGGGCCTGATTAGTGTGTAGTGATTGTATTGTACTAAGAGCTTGATATGATCAGCTTTGTATGAGGATTGTTACATGATATATATGAAATATATTATATACATATAGTTGGGGTTTTCAGCTTCAGGATTTCTCGTTAAAAAACTGTGTTAATGTGTGTGAACTTTTATTGTTTCATGTGTGCATTGCTATCTTAATTTTATTTCTGCAAATGATCAATGGTGGAATATATTCTGTATTTTGCATGAAGTTAAAATAGTGTGAGATCAGGAGAATCTTAGATATATAACACATAAGTTATAAAATTTCTACAAGTATTGTTTCCATGAAAAACAGCTATCTTGAAAGGACCTTTCCATAAGTTCTCAAACTTACCATGTTTTCCTTTCTCTTCAATTCTGGCCTCCCATTTCAGCACTTCATCTTGAATTTGAAAACTTTCTTCCTTGATATTCTTATCAAATGTCCTCTTGATTCTATTTTGAACTTGTTGATTGCTGTTATAAACCTCATTCCTCTTCTCTTACAGAGCTATCAGTCGATTAATTCTCCTTTGGACTGCAATTGGTTCCTCTTCTAGCCCTTGATTCAGCTTCATGACAGGTACCCCTAGTGATGTAGGAAAAATAGCCTCAGCTCCATATACCAACTCATATGCTGATGTTTCAATTGACCTTTTTGTGCATATCCGATCAGCCCATAAGGCATACTTTAGCTTCAAATGCCAAGCCTTCTTATTCTCCTGCAACACCCTTTTAATGATCCTCACAAGACTCTTGTTAGAAGACTCAGCAAGACCGTTCCCTTACGGATAATATGCAGTAGAATGCCCAAGAGTAATATGATATTGATGACAGAAATTTATTAGCTTCTTAGACTTAAATTCTTGTGAATTATGAGTTATAATCTTCATGGGGCAACCAAAACTAGACAAGATATTATTTTCTAAAAAAAAAATAATCAGAAAATCATTTTCTTGCCTAGTTGGGATTTCTTCAATCCATTTGGTAAAGTAATTTGTTGCTGTAAGAATCCAACGATGCTGACCTGATGATGATGGATGAATCTCCCCAATAAAATATAGCCCCCATTGCTGAAATGGCACTTCCACATAGATAGACATCAAAGGTAAAGGTACAAACTTCTTCTTACCTTCGAAAATCTGGCATTCATGGCAGACAACAACCCTCTTGTAGACATCCTTAAACATTGTAGGCCAATAATACAGTACTCTTAGAATCTTGTTCACTGTCGACTTCCAATAATGATGACCTCCACAATCTCCTTTGTGGAATTCCTCAATTACTTTATCAGCCTCCTCTTCCAGCGAAAAATTCAGCAAAATTCTGCCAGTATCCTTCCAAAATAGATTTCTATCAAAAATAAAATATCTCAAGGATTTCAGCTTTACACACCTTGTTTTAGACTTTGTTAGATCAGCAGGTGCTTTATTTTGCTGTAGGACAAAAAAAATTCCTTGTACCAATATGAAGTGATGTATTTTTCTTCAATAGGAAATAGTTCTTCTTCATCATTTGAAATTTCTGATATTTCTGCAATCAATTTTATGTCGAGACAGTCAAAATTTGACTGTGCCATTAGCTTTGATAACCCTTGCCCTTTGACCAATTTCATTGGCTTAATCTCTATATCATACTCTAGCAATTTAGCAGTCCATTTCCCCCTCTTACCATTAGGGTCGTCTTGAGTGAGGATGTCTTTCAAAACAGTATTAGGAACAAACACCATAATATGAGAATGCAGAATATAAATTCTGAAATATTTGATATCCTTCACCAAGGTATAGGCCTAATTATCTAAGATATTATAATTTAGCTCAGATTTGGATAATTTCCTACTAAATAAAGAAATTGGTTGCTCAATACCTTGCTGTCCCTTTTGTAGCATAACTCCAGCGATAGTATTTTCTGATGCAAAAGTAAAAACCCGAAATTCCTTTGAGAAATATGGGCTGATCAATACCGGCGAATGTGTGAGTGCCCTTTTGTTTTCCTCAAATAAGTGTCTTACTTCTGCTATCCACTTAATATCAACTCCCTTCTTTAGCATGCTTGTTATGTCCTTCACAATCTCAGCAAAATTAAGAATAAATCGCCTTACAAAATTTACCTTTCCAAGGAAAGATTGAATCTCCTTCCTACATCTTGGAAAATCCATCTTCTGAATTGCATTTACCCTGTATGGATCAATATTAATCCCATATTTAGAAATGATGTGTCCAAGTAATTTACCTAAAGTTAAAGCAAAAACAATTTTGGTTGGATTTAGAGAGATCCCAAATCTTGTACATTTCAGCAGAATTATTTTTAGGTGTTTCAAGTGATCTTCTTTCCTCGTTGAGAAGACTGTTATGTCATCAAGATAAAGAACCACCATGTTTTCCTTCTCTTCAGAAAAAAGAAACTTACATTGCCCTTTGAAAGGCATCTTCTGCATTCATGAGACCAAATGGCATCTTGGCATACATGAAAGTGCCCCATGGCATAGTAAAGGCTGTTTTTTCTTGATCATCAGGATGTACAAGGATCTGATTATAACCTGAAAAACCATCAAGAATAGACATTCTCTGAGAACCAACAATAGTTTGCAAAATTTGGTCCATCTTTGAGAGGGGATAATTGTTCTTCAGGGAAGCTTTATTCAAATTTCTGAAGTCAATGCATATTCTGATTTCTCCACTTTTTTTCCTAACTAGAACCAAGTTCACAAGCTAATTTGAAAATCTGATTGGAACGATGATTTTGGCATCAAAGATTTTTTTGACCTCCTCAATCAATGGCATGAGAAGTGGATTGATCCTCCTCAACTTCTGTTTGAAATGATTTTCATTTTATTTTATGGGAATATTATTGCTGAATAATGGTGGGATCATATTATTTCAAATCAGCATAATTCCAAGCAAAGACATCCGAAAATCTCTTCATCATTTCAACATACTGAAACTTCATATCAGCTGAAAGAAACTTTGAAAGTTTAATAATTTTGGGCATAAATATTGTACCAAGGTTACAACTCTCAACTTCTTCATCATAAATTGTATCTTAGGGGATTTAAAAACATCATTCTGATCAAAAAGTTTTTCTAGAGGTATGAGTCCATTTGGTATGGAATTGTTCTTTAGTTGCAACATTTCAGAATTCCATTTAGATTCAGCTGACATGTTTTGCTGATCTACTTGTATATTTTCAAACTCTTCTTTCATCTCAATAAAGTTCTTCACTTGTTGGTCATCCTCAAAAACTTGCCAATGAGTAATATTATCAGGGATAGTTGGTCTATGGAGGATCTCAACCTCATATTTTTCTGTGCAATGAATAGGAATAATGAAAAGACTTGCACAGACAGCAAGAGAATCAACAATGGAGTTTTGTTCTTTAGTTTTGACCATGAAAGTATAGGCCTGAAAGTTTTCTAACATGTCCAAAACCAAGTTCCTATATGCTCTCACCTTGTATCTTTTATTTGATAAACACCTCCAACCTGTTTAATGACTAATTCTGAGTCTCCAAAAATGGAAATTTTTCTGGTATTCATTCTTTTCAAAACTTCTAGACCCAAAATCAAGGATTCATACTCAACCATGTTGTTCGTTGTAATATTCCCAAATTTTCACATCATATTTGGAATATTAGAGTCCTTGATTTTCTTAATGAATTAAGTAAACAAAACGGTGGAGGGACCCACAATCCTCAATAAGAATAAATATACACTTTGTGTGTGTGAATGCGGATTAATTTAGCCTAGATCTGCAAAAAGAGGTAGCTAAGCAACTACTAATGTGAATGAGATTGGAGATCATTTCTTGTTTAATGAGAAAGATCATGGAGGGTTGATTCAGTCAACTATGATCTTGAATATTTCAGAAAAAGGGTTATTGAGCATTAATGATCAAGTTATGGATGATCATGTGCAAATGAAGCACACATGATGGAGGAGGTGTACATTGCACCTAGACTGTTTGGTTGATTTGGTCAAACAGCGCAATCCCACTTGGAGGATCTTGTCCACATGAGACTGCGCAGTTGAGATTAGGGCCAAGGTTTGGGATGGCTCAAACATTATAAAGGAGAGGAAGACAAAGGTGAAGAGAATCTTGGATTATTTTATGTATGATCTTTTAGATCTGGAATTTTCAAGTGACCTTCCACTTCATTCTTGGGCTGTTTAGCAGAGATTGCAGGTGCTGTCTAGCACAGGGTGTTCCCGGGCGGGAATCCCACCTCTTTCTGTGAGTGATCTCTAAGGAAGATGATTGTAATTCATTATACATCAAGCTTTAAGTGTCATTTAATTTTTCTACTTTTTGCAGAACATTCATATCTAGAAATCTGCAGATTTCTAAAGATCAGTTTGGAAGGTGGATGTTGTCTTCAGTACTTCAGCTGGAGAACAAGGTGAGAGATTATTCCCATCCCTTGGGCTTACAGATCAGCACTCCCAGAGCCACATTGCATATCTAGCATCAGGCCAAAATTTATTAACCTCCTAGCAACAATATTCTCTTTAAGAATAACGCTGTCCCTATTGCAGATTTGAAAGGAGGAAGGAAGTTGCTAGTATTTCAGCTAGCAATCTAGTGGAGAATCATTCCTTCAAATTTTCATCAAGATTACCATAATCCTGGAGTTTATTGCAACACATTTCAGCAGGTATAAGGCCTCTCTTTCCCTCACAGCGCAATTTTTGTTGGCAGCTATGTTGCAGCAGCTGAATTCATCATTGGAGGATTGAGGAGGTAGATATAGAGCTTCCAGCTCATAGATCTGATGAAGGAATCAACCCTTCAACCATAGATCTGATCTGAGCACACATTTCAGTCATCTATTCTTCAGATATAGCTTCAAATTTTTATTTCCCAGTAGATCAAGGATCAAATCCTAGGGAGGTAATTTTCCAAAGTTGCAAATATGGAAAATCCTTTGTGGGTTATATTGGGAATCCATCACATTGGCCAGATCTTGAATCTTGGCATCATCAGAGCTCCGGTTTTGAGTATATCTACATTTATCTTTTCAGCCTACAACCATATGTCCATATTCTGCTAAGGAGACAACGCAGTATTTGCTACCGACCCTCAATAGTTACACTGTACCTGCTTCATACATGTTTTCAGGGTGATCCTAGCTCATCTTCTTGGCTAGATCTACCTATATCTTGTACTTGTGTAACTAAATCATCTTCAATATAATAAAATGGCTCAGCTCTTTCTGGATATTCTGATTTGTACTTAGATTTATTGTTTATCTTGTTGTAAGTTCTTATATTGTGTGAAGTATTACTACATTCTCCCTTTTGGGATATTACAGTGGTATCAGAGCATGATCTTTGGCTCAACTTGTGGACACTTCATCTTTTTACATTGAAGGAAAAACAGATAGATGAGATCTATCATGGAAGATGAAAAATCTGTCACTCCTTTCCTTAGATCCATGCAAGATTTCTCCGAGGAGGTCTATCAAATGAAGGAATAAGAACAGAGAGAAGATCCAAGAAGAAGATGTGATGAGGAAAGTACTTCCCATTAGCAACATAGAAGACCAGAGAATCCTAGATCTCCTCATAGATCCACTATGCCCACTTTCTTTGAAGAAGGTGAGAGGTATAAAAGTGAAGAAAGGGATGAACCTGAGACTCATGAGACTCTCAGTCTATATCTTGAAGAGTACAAAGCATAGTCTAGAGCTTTCAAGGAGAAGCTAACTCTCCAAAAATTCTTATAGATTAGAGAAGAAAGGGGATCCTATAGCAGCAATAGAAGGAAGAGGCATAATAGATTCTATTTTCCTACATTTGATGGATCTTCCTCAAGCAATGTCAAGGCTTGGAGGAGGGAGTTAGATTCATTTTTCAAGCTACATCTTGTGGCTGAAGAAGAGGTTGTTCAAATTGTAGCACTTCATCTCTTAGATGAAGCAGAAGATTGGTGGTTTGGGCACCTAGAACATGCAAAGGTGACTAAGTATTTAGATTTCTTTCACAAGTTGAGGAAGAAGTTTTATGTGGAGAAGACAGAGTTGTGCTACAAAGGGGAATCTCCCAAGGAAACCAAGGATAATGTCAATCTTGTCACTCTGGACAAGAGGTCACTACTTTCACCACTTGCTGCAGAAGTGCTTGTATCTGGAGAAGAGACACTTGCATTTTTGCAAGGTAGTCCTGAGCTCTTGACATATGGAGTCCCATGCATGGATCAGGAGATGCATGAGGAAGAAGAGGAGGATACCAACACTAGTACACTTGAAGAAGAGAGGCCATCACTCTTACCAGTGGTTGGAGATACTATTGTCCCGGTTGGAGGAACTCTTGTGTTCTGTCAAGAGGTTCCCACATATCAGTTGATCCAAGGTATGCATAAAATTTCAACACATATTGTTTCAAGATCAATGCATGACCAAGGATAAGAACAAAATATTGATTTGAAGAAGAAACATATCACAACGAAAAGGACCCTTGATCTAATCAAGGAGGAGACTGAAAACTATCACTATTCATCATTTTTGAGCTACATTCAGCCCCTTGAGTTGAGATGTAGAGTTTCAGAAAATGGGATTAGCATTATCCTATGTACAATGGCTGATTATGAGATCAGTATTGTGTCTTACTTTGAGACAACATATGTATTACCTTGCAGATCTACAGCGCTGTCACCTAGTAGTTGTGAAAAGGAAAGGGCTTCATCATTCTTGGAGCACTCTGGAGGTAGATTCACTCATGAAGTAATGGAAGAAAAGATGAAAAATATTAGACATCTTGAAATGAAAAACCTTTTCTCCCTTCTAGATGACCCTTTCTCATTGAGCCTCTCACTGCTCAAAGAGAAACTTCTACTTGTAGCAAATCCAAAACTTCTTTGGTTTTGGAGGGCCTTTGATGGAGAGAGAATCTCATTAAGAGATCTCATTAGATATGCATTTCAACATTTCATGAAATGCAAAGTTCTTCAACAGTTTGGGAAGGATGGAATTTTACAAAGGGAGGATGCCATGATTATGCAGTACCTCATTCATCATCTACATGGGAGTGAATGGGTAAGGATGATAAGCAAGGGGTTGCAAAACCACTTGCAGATTTGTATGGGCCAGCAAGCTTGGTTACGTTGGTTTCCATTGGGAGATTTCTGTCACTCTCCAAAGGCACCTATTTTTTCTGATCCATGCCTTGAAAAACACATATGAAATGAAGAAGGAGGCATGGCTGCGCTGACTGCTCTTGGGTGAGTATGGGTACCACCCAATAACTCATCATTTTTTGAACCATGCCTTGTGTTTCAATGAGAAATTGCAGCAAAGGAAGGCATGTTTATTTTGGTTTCACTTGAGAGAGTTTTTATGCCACATGACATCCCCTATATCTATGTGTTTTGTATTGTGTAAAACTTGGCATAATGATCTCATGATGTGCATTTATGATGTTTCTTTGTATGGGGCTGATGTGACATCTAATATGTCCATTAGTATGCTTTTTCTTCATGATGCACATGAGGAGGAGAGAAAGCAGAAATATCTCTTGTTGCTTTGGTTGCTTTTAGGGGAGTTTGGCTTGTCCATCTTACATGGAGAAGATGGAGGATGGCAGAAAAGGGCCTTACTTCGGTGGTTATTGTTAGGACAATATGGTTTGACATATTTGTCTACCCATGTTACTTCTTCCCTTCTTATTTTTCATAACTTTGGAATGATGAATTTTGGATCCAACAAGGCCAACAAGGCTAAGTATGAGAGCATATCAATGCTCAATCTAATTCATGAAGCATGGGATGAAGATATGTATTGTGTGATGGAGCTTTTCCTTTGTGAAGAGAGCCACCTTATTTTATGCACCTCATGTATTGATGATTATGTTGGACATCATATGGTTGTCACTTGGTACTTCATGATGGAAGGAGGACATCTAATCAAACAGTTGGAGGTCATTCTTTATATTTTTTGTTAGCCACCTATAATATTTTGTTATACCAAAATATGGCTAAGACTTTTTGAGCCTCCAAGGAACAAATTTTATCACTAAAAATTGTTGGCTCTTAAAGGCTCCTAGAAGGCCTCATGCCTCTGTCCAAAATATTCATTACTATTTCCATTTTTATACTCAGAAATTCTGCTGATTCCAAATAAAACACTGCTGAAAGACCTTCATTTTCCCCCTTCTTGAAACCTTCATTTGCTCCTCTTTTTCTCCATCAAAAATCCCTTGTTTTCATAAATCCTCTTCTTCCATTTATGAAAAATTCCCTTTTCCATAGTTAAAAAATCACTTTTTAACTATTTTGGAACCCCCATTTCCATTAAAAACTATGAAATTCATGAAAAACAAAGTTTATTTACTATGGACCTAAGCCCCTTGGGCTAAGTCCGAACCACTTCCCCTCACATGCCTACGCATTAAAACCAAACGCCAATGACCCTAAGTGCTAATCGCATCGGAAAGAATCAAATGTGCAAGTCTTTTCCATACTCCAAAGACTCCGATTGCGATTAGCCCCTGATTCATAACCCACGATTACATTATTTTTCCATATAACCATGAAGCCTGCCTCAGGCGCTTAAAACCTTATATATTTCACTCCCCATCATTATTTTATTTGTAAAAACCCAAACCCATTTATCCAAAGTTTTTAACTTAAGAACTTATGTCACATGTTGAAATACTTTAATGGGTAGATTAAAAAGACCCGATCGCGCAATCGCGATCGGAGATTTCACAATGAGTTGATCGGGGAGTCCAGGCCCGTAGTTCCGATTGCGATTGGCCTTTGATTTAGTAAAGCCCTGGCCATATCACAGTTCATATACCCAACGGCCCCGCAGTCGGGCGCCTCATCAATTTATATATATTTTCCACCCCCGATCCATAAAAACTTTGTTTTATTTCAAAAAGTTAAGTTTCCATATATTTTAAAGGGTTTTCCGCCGGTTCTTTTCAGAATAGATCTCTGCCGTTGATCTAAAGCCAATCAAATGGCCAGCACTCAATCGCATCACATTTTCTCAATCACTGCATTACATTTCTTCCTCCGATTCGATCCCCGCCGTTGATCTGATCCTCAGATCGATAGCCATCGCTTAATCGCCTCTACCCTCCCGATCGCGCAATCGCATCCACTTTTTTGCTCCGCTGATTGGCCTCTCCCCCTATTTGTTCTCCACCGTCGATCTAATCTGTAGATCGACGGCCTGCGCTCAATCGCATCGCAAGGTTTAATCACATACATTTTGTTTTCCCCCCGATCGCGACTCCCGCCGATTCATTGCCCACCGTTGATCTCGTTTTTAGATCGACGGTCATCGCTTGATCGCACTATCCTCCCCAATCGCGCAATCGCATCGGCAAATTTCCATCGAACCCTTTATTTCTCCCCGCCGATTTATGATCTCCCGATTAGATCTGGACCGTCCACGTGTCCAGATCCAACGGCTACGCTCTTTTCCCGCCTTCTGAAGCAATTTAAACCTAATTTCGCAGGATTTCTTAATTTTTTGTGTCTTATGAAGAATTTAAATGGTTTTTCATTATACACAGGCTGAAGGCCGGGAATGACGATTCCCGTGCCTTTGATTCACAGAAGAAAGCTAGTCACCGTGCTCCATTCCATGCTTCGCCGATGCTCTATAAGCATTGATGCCGTAAAGCCCAGCGTGGCTCTGCACATCGACAAGACACAATTTTAATTCAAAAAACAGTTAAAGAGTATAAGTTTGAAAACAGAGCACAACAAATGAAGATTGAAGATAGATCTGGGGAATTACGGCTAAGAATGATTATCAAAAGCCTAATTCCCTGGATTAAAACACAGTCAACAGAAAATCATAAGTGTTTCACTGACAGAAAGGTGTTCACCGCCTTATTTGAGGCAAATTGATTCCTCAGCTACCACAGAGCCACCTGTTGCCTCGAACCTTTAACACAGAGGCCGAAGTTATTGAAGAGAATCAAATATTCGCCTCCAGCGTAGCCAGGGAGTTACTTCTGCAAAGAAATCAACACAAAAAATATCTACAGACTTACTCCACACAACACACAGAGCCTCAAAGTCAAATAAGACTCCCATCGAGTTTTAAATTCATAATTGTAAACATTAATACAGTAGTCCACCTGTTCACTTCTCCATCGAGTCCCTCAAGGGGCCGAGAAGTCATTTAATCTGTATTAATGACCCTTGAGATCTTTTTGGTTCTCACCTCCTCATCCGTCTATAAATACTGTTGTAGAATATGAGAAATTGTTGGTTGCAGAACTTTGAAATACATTTGAGCTCGAGACTTCTATTTGTACATAGTGTTCGCTGGCCCTTGAAGCTCTGCTTGTGATAGATTAGTTAGGCTGAAGAGTGAAGATGATTGCTGAACTGAAACATTGGACTTAAAGATTGTAACCAGTTTGACATCAATATAAAAGCTGTTTCTTGGGATCCTGGTCTATGTCATCGGTGAAGTGCGCCTCTCTTTGTTATTGTCTTCCTTCTACGTATGCCATATTGTTCATGTTCCTCTGTAAAGAACAGTTTAAACAAGGTTAGGATCTACTGTATATCAGTAACCTTCTCTGGTTGAGAAATATTTATCTTAATGTTTTCCTCAAGTCTGTTTATTCAAGAATGATTTAATACAGTTTAAATAGTTAGGAATGTTGGCGTTCCCTCGTCCTTCTGCTTGCTTAAACATTGTTCTTGAAAGTGATTTCCATTATTTGCTATTAAAGTTAGACTAGAGAAGATATGGTTTGCCTTGATTCCTAGATCCTTTTCTCCAAAGGCAGATTCTGAAAATTTCCCTTGGTGTTGATTGAAAGCAGACTAGGTTTAAAAGTACTTTATCTGATCTTAAGTTACACTTTGTTTCTCTCATATGTTTTCATACTTTCTAAAGGTAATTATGTGGATTACTAAATTGTTTGTCAATTAAGCTACTTTAATAGAACTTGCCCAAGAAGTTTATGGCTAGCCCTGTCCTTGGTTGGTTTTAAACAGTTACTTAAGAGGCTTTTCTTGTTTGGACTAACTATAAATCCTCTGAGAAATTATTATCAGTTTCCACCCCTCCAATACTTTATTGTTTCCATCCCATCACTCTAATCTCAATAATCTTGTGGTATAGATGACTTTCCCCTTGGATCACTCTTGATGTTGTTGTTCAATTAAAGCCCTGTTATGAATCCATAGCCCAATGGATTAAAAACCAACGTTATATCTATCTTTTAGCCATAGCTTTTCTTCCCTCTTGCAACTTCTCACCTTTGAAACTCTTTGCATTCAGGGCTTTTCACCTCAAACAGTAATCATGCTCAACCATCCAAAACAAAACAAAACCCTTGGACTTCATATCTAGCCTAATATCATTATCCCAAACTTCAAAGACATATCCATCTTTGCACTTATTGGAGAGATCCCTCTCCGGATTCAGGAGGGCTAGATCCTAGAATCCCAAAGTTGGTTGAAACGATGTTGTTTCTGTAATTGGACTCTGCTAATCTTGCTAATAAATTACAGATTCCAAACATTTTTGAAAGACAGCTTTGGAACCAAACATGCATAACCTATTGAAAAAAATGGAGGAAGCCTTCCTTATGTGGATGCCATTTGGAGGGGAATAGATGACCTTGCATCTACTTTTGGAGTTGCTTGAGGACAAGCAACATTTTTCCGGAGGGGGGGGGGGGGGACTGTAATATTCCCAAATTTTCACATCATATTTGGAATATTAGAGTCCTTGATTTTCTTAACGAATTAAGTAAATAAAAGGGTGGAGGGACCCACAATCCTTAATAAGAATAAATATCCACTTTGTGTGTGTGAATGTGGATTAATTTAGCCTAGATCTGCAAAAAGAGGTAGTTGAGAAAATACTAATGTGAATGGGATTGGAGATCATGTCTCATTTAATGAGAAAGATCATGGAGGGTTGATTTAGTCAACTAAGATCTTGAAGATGTCAAACAAAGGGTCATTGAGCATTAATGATCAAGTGATGGAGGATCATGTGAAAATGAAGCACACATGATGGAGGAGGTGTACATTGCACCTAGATTTTTTGGTTGATTTGGTCAAACAACACAGTCCCACTTGGAGGATCTTGTCCACATGAGACTATGCAGTTGAGATTAGGGCCAAGGCTTGGGATGGCTCAAACATTATAAAGGAGAGGAAGGCAAAGGTGAAGGGAATCTTGGATTATTTGATATATGATATTTTAGATCTGGAATTTTCAAGTGACATTCCACTGCATTCTTGGGCTGTTTAGCAGAGATTGCAGGTGCTGTTTAGCACAGGGTGTTCCCGGGTGGGAATCCCACCTCTTTCTTTGAGTGATATCTAAGGAAGAGGATTGTACTTCATTATACATCAAGCTTTAAGTGCCATTTACTTTTTCTACTTCCTGCAAAACATTCATATTCAGAAATTTGCAGATTTCTGAAGATCAGTTTGGAAGGTGGAAGTTGTCTTCAGTACTTAAGCTGGAGAACAAGGTGAGGGATTATTCCCATCCCTTGGGCTTATAGATTATCACTCCCAGAGCCACATTTTAGATCTAGCATTAGGCCAAAATTTATTAACCTCCTAGCAACAGTATTCTCTTCAAGAATAACGCTATCCCTATTGCATATCTGAAAGGAGCAAGGAAGTTGCTAGTATTTCAGCTAGAAATCTAGTGGAGGATCATTCCTTCACATTTCCATCAGTATTACCATCAGCTTGGAGTTTATTGCAACACATTTCAACAGGCAGAAGGCCTCTTTTTCCCTAACAATGCAGTTTTTGTTGGCATTTATGTTGCAGCAGCTGAATTCATCATTGGAGGATTGAGGAGGTAGATCTAGAGCTTCCAGCTCATAGATCTGATGAATGGATCAAAAATTCAAGCATAGTTCTAATCTAAGCACACATATCAGTCATCTATTCTTTAGATTTAGCTTCAAATCTGTATTTCCCAGCAGATCAAGGATCAAATCCTAGGGAGGTGATTTTCCAAAGTTGCAGATCTGGAAAATCCTTTCTGGGTTATCTTGAGAATCCATCACATTGGCTAGATCTTGAATCTTGGCATCGTCAGAGCTCTAGTTTTGAGTATATCTGCATTTATCTTTTCAGTCTGCAACCATATGTCCATATTCTTCTGAAGATACAACGTAGTATTTGTTGCAGAGCATCAACAATTATGCTGTACCTGCTTCATACATGTTTTCAGGGCGATCCTAGCTCATCTTCTTGGCTAGATCTACCTATATCTTGTACTTGTGTAACTGAATCATCTTCAATATAATAAAATGGCTCAGCTCTTTCTAGATATTCTGATTTGTACGTAGATTTATTGTTTATCTTGTTGTAAGTTCTTATATTGTGTGAAGTATTACTGCATTCTCCCTTTTGGGATATTACATTCGTGCAATCAAAGTTCAGTTTATAGGAAAAGAACTTACTCTCATCACTTGGATTTTTAATCCAAATCCCTGCTCCTGCTCCTTATCTACCAGCTGATCCATCAAAATGAAATGACCACCAACCTTCCACCTCATTATCGCTGACTTGCTGATCTTCTATTTGCTGATTTTCAGATTGCTGAATTTCAGAACTCTAATTTTCTGCTTTCCTCTCCTCTTCTACTTCATTAGTCAACTCACTGAAAATAATAACAGAACCAAGTTTAGTATCAAGAGCATAAATTGGAAAATTTTTGGGTTTGTATTTACTACTCACCATGTAGGCCATTCTTGTCTCTCGACACAGTCTTCTTTGCTCACCAAAAACATGAATGGTAGCATAAGTAAGATCCATCTGCATTGTAACTTTAATTTTTTCTGCCCATGACCTTGAAAAAAACATACTAAAATTCAGTGGAATGTCTGCTACCAAGATGTCCATGACTACAGTCTTGGCAGGAACTTGTGTCAGACCAACAAAAACAGCCTTGATTAAACCAATGCATTGAACTCTTTTAGAATCGAAAGAAAACAAGTCTTTATATGGCCTAGTTATTTCTAACCCCATTCTTTCCATGATTACTTTGGGCATAAGATTGTGAGAGGCCCCTGAATCCAACATAGCATTATGCAATGTCATGTTGTGAATGCTAAGGCTCACATAAAAAGGAGGGACCTCCTCATTTTGTTCATCTTCTAGTCTTGGAACCAAATATATGGTTGGATGATATTCTAATACATTCAAGATATCAACAGCTCTTGGTTGTGAATTTAACATTTTAACAATCTTTCTTCTATATTCATCTACCTTGAGAATCTCACCAAAAGGGACTGATATTTTAATCTTAGAAATTTCATTCTCAAGATTGAAAACAAAAACATATTTTACAGCTTCTTTGATAGGAGGGACATCTGGTGTATCTTTCTTACCTTCAACTAATTTAGGAGAATCCTTCTTGCCATTAGCAACCTTAGGTATGTATTTCTTAGGATGAGTTTCGTTTGCAACTGTAGGCACATTTCTATTTCTGAGATAGTATTGTTTTTGCATCTCAAAAATAGCATGTTGATACCTCTTTAAATAATCTGATGTTTCCTCTTCATGATTACTTTGTTCTGATTGTTTTGTGTTCTTATTTTTTCAAGAAAATTCCAGACATTTCCTCATCAAAACAGTGAATAGACTCTTCAGGAATTTCAGGCTCATCTTCTTCATCAACGAAGTTCTGTTGGCAAGGAGGTCTCACTGGAGGATCAAGCTGGTGATTTCTATTTTCCCTTGGCCTTTGCTGATTCTTAGGTGTCCTGAACTGAGGGTTTCTAAATTGAGGTTCATGTTGTGCAGGAGGAGCAGAAGTATTCCCAAGGGCTAATCTATCCATCAACTTTTCCATTGTTTTCATCATTGAATCCAGCTTATCCTGAGAGGTAGAGGAGGAAGGCTTCTCTTCTTCTTTCAACTTAGCCTTACCCATTTTTGAATTCTTAGCTGCTATCAAGTTAACCTCCACCTTCACTGAATCACTTTGCATTTCGGCAAGTGTAGGTCATTCTCTTTCTCTCAGCAGTATGAAAATTTCATAGTCAAAAGCTTCAGCATACCTCATTTGAGCTAAGGCTTGTGGTGGTTTCAAATGAGCAGGAATAAAGTCTAATACCTTATTAAACCTTTTTGAAATTTTTTGAATAGATTCATCAGCAGCTCTCTTCAAATTACTATACTTGGTGAGGGCTTGTACTGGATTAGTTCTATTTCCCCATTTTCTCAGAAAATCATCTTTAAACTCATTCCAATTATGAATACTTCTAGGAGTAAGGGCTTTATACCAATTTCTAACCTCACCAGTAAAACTTTGAGCAAACAACCTCAACTTAACATCTTCATTATCAACCTCCTCCTTGTCTATAAAATCATTAAATTGATCCACATGTTCCTCTGCTATAATGTCTTCATCAGTTCCCCAAGTTTTAATTCTAGCAGCATATTTGCTGAGGAGATCATGTAAGACAGCTGGAAGAACAAGAGGGGCATATCTAGTAGGTGCAGCACGTGGAGGAGGTACATTTCCAGCCTTGGTTAAAGGGATTGTAGTAGCTTTATGGATGGTAGAAATAGAGGATGAAAAACTACTATGAGGAGGACTATTTGGTCTTTATGGTTAACTGATAATTGAACTCCAAATTGGAAGGGGAAAACCAGCTTTACTTTTCAACAATACTTCAAAAGGGTCAAGATATTTGAATTTATCTAAAGAATATTTATCCAACAGTAACTCTGAAGTAACAACTTCCGAAAACTCTTCTTTGTCTTCCTGTGTTACTAGAGCTGAGGTATCAATACCTCTCTTATGAGAGTCTAAGATAATTTCAATTAGTTATTTTTCACTTTCCGATCTAAACAAAACCTCCTGAATTTTATCATCAACTCTTTTATCTTCGGGACTTGTTAAAATTTCAGAGGAAAAGGATTTTGAATGTGATGGAGTACCTAATATTTTAGAAATGCATTTACTACCTCTGGAAATGGTGTTTGGATTGTCTACGATGGTAGGTGGATCTGCGCCAGGATTACTCCTCGTGTATCTCCTTCTCGGAGCCACCTTTAATCATATAAAATTTAAATGGAGTCACCAAGGTAGATGGAGCCTCGAAAAGCTTTTGGAGCTCCTGCTACCTTCAGAAGTTCAGCTTCAAAATCTCGGGAAAGTATAATCTTCAGGCTCCTGGAAGACGCACCAAAATGTTATCAAAAAATCAGACCTGATAGGCTACCAATCAAATCAATCTCATGTAACTGTTTCAAACAAATATTTTGATTGAGGCTTAGCCTCCTCAACCTGAGAGGGCTCTCTCAAGGATTAATGATTTTTGATAGAAATATAGATGGCTAACTATATGTGGGGTAATAAGCAGATAAATGATATATATTGGTTGTAAATCACATTAGCAAGTGAACATTGGGCTTATGGAGTCAAAATATCTTTAGTCAAACCAAATAATCTACTTAGCATGGAAGTCAAGGCATATCAGAGTTCTAGTTAAGAGATATACATGTGAAAATGTAAAACACACAGTCAGTTTGCCTATGAAGGAAGTCAGAGCATTAATGATGAATTCTGAGTAACATAAGTAAACACCACTGCAATAGGGTAGTAAAAATATGCAACTAGAATAAGAACACACTAGAACTCTTTATGAATCTCAAGTTGGCTAAGTAGAAAACTCTGTATTGAGCTCAAAACTAGTCACTTACAATAAACACAGTCTTTTGATAAAAATGTCCAACCCATGCATATTCAACTTCTTGATATTTTATAGATCATTTAAAACATAGGATAACCTTATCTTGAGATAGATACGTTGAATTCATACTTTTTGACACCTTGCCTAACCATATGACATGGTATTTATTACAAAATGACAGCTGCACATCTAATAAACAGTTCTATTACAAATAGGATTCAAACTCCTTAAATTTACTCATAACAACCTTATATAAACTAGAATAAATCATTTTGCAAGTGTATTGACATAAGGTCGAATCCAGATGATAAGCTCAAACTCTTAATGACCTCAATACCGATCTCCATTAAACTAGGAAACTATCCCATGTTTCTAGGAATAGGATTCTTTGCATTCTTGAGACACTCTGACCATCATAAAACCATCACTTCGAGGTTATTTACTGTTGGAAACTGAAGTAATACCTACCCAAAATAATTCTTAAGTCTCAGCTATCTGAAACCACCATCAAACTATTCAAAATAGCTGAAATAAACCTACGCTACGAAAACAACACAGTTTCATAGCACTTTTCGTAGCGCAACCTTTCTACCCTTTTACCTTCAAAATTTTGGTTTCTTTCCTTTAGTATTATCTTCATTATCATTTAACACAACTCCTCTATCAATTTCAAGTCATAATCCATACATTTTCCCTTTAAAAATTCATGAGAAAGAGTGAAAAAAACTGCTACAGCAGTTTCGTAGCACTTTTCACTCTTTTTGCACTGTTTACACTATGAAACTGCTGAGTGAGCAATTTTGCCCAAATTGTTTCAAAATGGAAATAAAAAATGTGCCATAAATTAGAATACCAAGGGTTTCATAAAAAAAAGAAGTCATATGAACTGAAAAACACAGTTTTCATGGGGTTCCTTCTTATTTTTTTCACTTGATTTAGCTTTTGACCTTTTTAATGATTGTCATTCTGCACCTTTGTTTTTTAGCTCATCTTGAGTCAGTTTCAGCTGCTGCTCCAAGTCCTCCACTTGATCCATTAGTCTTCTATTATTGGATCTCAAGTGATTATTGATTACTCTGACAAATTTAGCTTCCTTGATGGCTGGAACTGTCCATGTGAAAAACTATTCTGCACTGCTTGGAATTTCAGACCTAGAACCAGTTTGACCCTCCCAAATGCCTTCATTATTTAGAACTGAGTTTTTTCAATACTATGCTTTCTGGCCCTCTTTCTCATCATTTAAATCTCTTGTTTTTCTAACCTCAATTTCTCCTCAAGATGTTGACACTCTGTCATGTGTTCTTTTCCCTTCAGTGTCCTGTTGGCTGCATGCTCCACTGTTGGTGATGAGAGATCAACCATCTCTTCAGGGACTTTAGTTGTTTCAATAGTTTATTGGATCTCCTTGCTACCTTGCTTGAGCTTCTTAGCATGCCTGGTTAAAGGTTTCCTTGCTTGAAAGATAAAGGCTGCATTTTCACCGTCAAATTCAAGTTTATTTGCTAACTTAGCCTTTTTCTGTTTGTGTTCATCTACTCCAATGAAATCAGTATGCACGATGGGTGTATCTTCTATAGAAATTGCATGAAGGATGTCATCTAAATTTTCCTTAATTACTGGGCTATCTTTTTAAGCTCAAATAATTGTCTTTCCCTTTAATGCCACTGCTTGGCTTCTTGTCACTCTCTTGATTTCCTGCTTGTTGGAAACTTGTTTTTGTTTTGCCTCTTTGACATTTTTTGACCTCTTTTTTGCAGGTGATGGAGTTGGTGCAACAAGCACTTGTGTCTTCTCTTTCATTTTCTCAAATTTTTTCCTTGGTTTCAACTTTACAAACCTCTTTGATTTTGCAACCACAGGCTGACTAGACTCTGCTACTGGTGGTGAAGGATTTCCTTTAGTTTTAGGGTTTCTAGCTGGGGTTAGGTTTCCAGTTCAAAACCATTCATAAAAAAAAAGGAAGACCAATCCCTGCTTATTTTCTGAAGCTCATTCAAAACCAATAACTTTCTCAAACCATGGTGAAACAAAGATGTTTCACAACCATTAGATTTTGCTTGTACTTTATCAACCATTTTGGCAAGGCTCATATGCAAATAAAAGGGAAAAATAGTGATATCATACCTGTGAAATGCAGAAGAAACTTGAAATGATAAGTATAAAATTTATGGTATCTGCTTTCACATGTAAAGTATCTTTGAATGTTGAAAAACATCTTTGCATAGGTGTCTTTGATACAACTTCTAGGTATTGCATTATTTAGGTCCATATCTGCATACTTAGGTTTCATGAATTCCTTGCATGATTCCATGTCAAATTTAAAACCTTTAAACCAAGTTTCCTACCCCCGTGGTATTTTTTTCAAAGAAGAAATAATCTCATGTGTAATTGGCACATTTAACAACCCAACTTTGGTAGTTGTTCCATTGAAGTGCAAGGAAAATTCTTTAGACACCTGTGTATGGAAACCTTGCAGCTTTTCACAAAATCAGAGACAACCTGCTTTGCTAAAAGCCTCCATCACTGTTTGATCTTCAATTATAGCCTTCACATTTTCAAGCTCATATCTTAAGCAATGTCCCCCTCTATGGACTTTCTTTTCCTTTGCCACGCTTCTTAGAAAAACTCGTCAGCTTCTCTTTCTATAAAACAACCTCTCTTGATTAGGATATGAATAGCCTCGCTTGAGTATATGGAACAACCTCGCTTGATTAGGATGAGGATAGCCTTTGTATAGAACAATCACAGGCTTAGCTTGGCTACTTTAGAGCTCAGACACTCGTAAGGAGGCAAATGAAAACGAGAATGACCAAATTAGGAAATATTTTGAATTTGAGATGTCATATCATAACTAAATGATGCCTCATTCATGCCCTATCATGACGATGATGAATGTGAGACAGGAAAGTACATTGAATCTGATCACTAACTAACTCACCATACCACTATCCTATCACTTCCTAAAGGATTCTGACAAATTTAAGCTCAATTGGCAAGATGGTTAAGAAACTTCGCTTTCGTAGCGTCCACAGTGTATTTTTCCTAGTTTGCGCTACAAAAGTATTAGTGCTTTCGTAGTGCAAATCCACTTTTTTGAACTAGCGGCGCTATGAAATGGAGAATTCTTGGCTAATTGCATAAATTTAACCCGAAACCTTATGGAATGACTCCTAAATGGAAAATGTGAGTATTTGATCATGAAATGGACCTTTAAAATACTTTATTTGAATTCAATGATGATGTTAAAACTTATAAAAACTCTAACCTACCCTTAACCAAATCCTAAAATGACTTTCAAACCCTTTTTGAGACCATGATAAAAAACAGAGTTGACACAATGATGTTTTGAATTTTTTTGGGTGATAACAGGAGGTTTATTGTAGAATTAAGAACCTTCAAGAGGATGACATAAAGATTCAATTGGCTTCATTGAGAATGGAGGGTGCAACACATGTATGGTGGGAAGCAAGGACACAAGCTGAGATTAAAAACCATGGTAACATCTCAGGTTCTTGGTCTGATTTCATTGGTGCCATTAAAAGGAAAATTTACCCTCTAAATTACATGCAAAAAGCCATTATGGATTGTTAGCTTGAGGGGTCTTGACCCAGGTTCAAATTTTATGGATAAAACAACAAACCCTCCAACTACTGGCCCTTTCGGCAGTGATTTGCTTGTGTAGAGAAAAGTCTCACCCAAAGCAGTATGGGGGGGTGCTGGAACTAGGTTTCCACACCTTGAGGGAGAAAATAATGAATTAGTCCTCAAAAAAACCAAATCCAAGCTTATACTAATTGTAAACGGATGCATGCAACAACATATAATATAATCACAGAGAATGCGTAGTTATTAATAGAATAACACAGAATCACTGTTCACCTTATCACATATAAACAAAAAAAAACCGGATCCAGATCTTAACCAGGGCATATACTTAAACATATCTATTAACCATCAATAATAATTCATAATCATAGTAGATATCCATGTGCAATCATCAATAAGTAAGAAATATAATACGATCTTAACAAAACATAATTTTTAACTAATTCATATGCATGACAAAGTAAACTTGCCAGAAAATTTCCTTTCTATTAGCTTCAGATCTATCAATCGACTTTCCTTTACAAAACCCTTCCACGCACACAGATAGTGGATTCCACACATAGACAAGACTAGGTCTCCATGCACACAATGAGCAAGAGCCTCTTAACCAAGCCCAACCCTTATAGATGCATTAACTTATAAAAACATCAATAATTCATGAACTTATGTTGACTCTTACTACCTTGCTTAGACTCGATATACTTATTTATATTCGCCTAGTGCACAGATACTATGGTCTCAATCCATGGTTTGAGGCCCTAATATAGGTTGATATTGGTGGCCACCCACCTATTATACTTGGGGCCACACCATTGTCTCTTTTAGTTTTTCAGTTTTGGCACAAATTACTATTTTTAGCAGTTTTTCGGGTCCTGAACTTCCGGACCCATTTTGAGGCCCTAAAAGAAGTTTTTTGGGAAAAGTAGGAGTAACATGGGGCCATGGAAAAATTTTGCTCACATTAAAATTTTTAGTCCTCGAATAGATATTTCTAATGATGTATGGTGCGTTTAAAACAAAGATCATATCCCAAAGTTACGTCCCCGGGAAGTTGAAACACGAATTTACCCAAACGGGGTCCATAGTTTTGGCGCTTCATCTCCTAGGGTCAGGGTTTGGATGTTTATGGTTTTCCATTATTTCTAAATAATAAATAGGCCCTAGAGCCTCATTGTAACACAATTTAGAGGCTTTTACCTACCACATCTCTTCTCAAAGATAAGCTACCAGCGCCCTAGCTAGTTTATTTCCATTCTGTCTGTAAGCAAATTTCAGTTCTTTTATATTAATGAAATGAAGTGGTATTTCCATTCCATATTTGTATTTATGGTTATATGTGTATTCTGTTGCATTCCTACATAAATCTGGATCAGTGGTATCATAGTGGTATGTTTTTTCTCGATCCTTCTTTGCATGTCCCCAACGAGGTCGGGGTATAAGGAGTTAGGGCTCGATCTGGTTGAACCTTTGCAAGATCAGTCTCGCAAACCCCGATGAACACCCATGGGGGACAAAAAGAAATATGAGGGATCAGGAGATCCTATCAAAATATTGCTCGAGGAGGCCCTTGAAAAACAAAGGAATGCAATGATGGATAACTTTACCCAGATCCTTCAACGACTGCCCACCGGCGGTGCATCTACATCCAGAAGCCACTCTGAAGGCACGACTCCCTTTAAGGTACAAGTAAACTTTTACATTCCCATATTTGAGGTTCAAATAGATGTAGATGCCATAGATATATGGTTGAATCTGTTAGAAGGATATTTCTTGGTTCATGAATTTTCTAACCGGGAGAAGATTATTTTTGCACTTCTCAAAGCTAGCCCCCATGTCAAGGACTGGTGGGAAACCTACTGTGAGAAAAAGTATGAGACATAACCCTCTCTGTTCTCAGCCGCAACCACTTGGAATTATTTCCGAGATTCCATCAAGGAAAAATATTATCCCGTGGGGAGCTATGAAGACAAGTACGTACAATGAGCTAGGCTGCGACAACAAAGGGATCAATATGTGCATGAGTTGACGAATCTGTTCCATACCCTGCGCACAAAGTTGGGTATAAAAGATTCTGAGAAAAATTTGGTGCTGAAGTATTGTAGTTGTCTGTACAGAAACATTCAGGAGGAAATTGAGTTCCTTGAAATCTCCTTGCTTGGTATGGCATACCGGTATGCTGCCAAGGTTGAGCAGAAATTCAAACAGAAGAAGCAAGACTTTAGATCTACGCATCAAAAACAAGGGAAAGGTGACCCAAAACCATAGACCAAAGCACAAAGCCAAGGCATGGCATCCCAAGAAAACCTACCAAAGCTGCAAGCATTTAGCAACATCACGAAGCCAAAGAAGGGCACGGGAAAGTGGTGTGAGTTCTATAAGAGCTCCACTCACAACAAAAGTGAGTGTCGGGCCAAGTAGTCGATGGTGGCTGAGATGAGGGCTTCTAAGTCAGATGAATTCTCTGACTCTAATTCAGAACATGACAAGGGGAATGACAAAGGAAACAGATTATTGATGCAGAGCCAAATGACACTTTTTCCACTGCGAAGATCCAGAGGGAGGAACCAGAAGATCCAGAGGAGGAGGAGCATCTCTTCCACTCCTAAATGTGGGTAAAGGGTTCCCCACTACAGTTCATTGTCGACAATGGGAGCCAAAAGAACCTCATTTTAGTAGACACTGTGAAGGAGTTGGGCTTGGCAACAACAACACACCCACAACCATACACCATCGGGTGGCTTCACCGAGGACTGGATCTCTGCATCAGCCAATAGTGCCGCCTTCCCTACCATCATCAAGCCCTTCAAAGATGAGGTATTATGTGAAATTTCTCCTCTTGATGTTTGTGATGTATAATTAGGCCAACCATACTTGTGGAAGTGACATACTGTGTATGAGTCCTGACCTCACACTATTATTGTTACTTTGGGAAATAAGCTGTACAGGATACCATAGGTACCACCGCTTATCACTATCTCTTTGGTTACTGCAAAACAATGCAGTAAGTTCATTTCCAAAACTAGAAAATTTGTTTTCCTGATGATCCGCCCCTAGGGAAATAAGAAGACTGTGGGAAAAAACTCCAGAAAGGGCTCCTCTACATGACAACAACAAATGGAAAAGGTTGTAGAGGAGTACGAGGACATCTTCACCTCACCCACAAGGGTGCCTCTGCACTGTCAGGTCAATCACCCCATTGATCTGACCCCAGGTGCACCGCTACCCAATGAATCGATCTATCGATTCTTTGTTACGGAGAATCATGAAATCAAGAGGAAGATTTAGGAGCTATTGTAGAAAGGTCACATTTGGCCTAGTTCATCTTCCTCTGGGAGCCCGATCGTGTTAGTACAGAAGAAGGATGATACTTGGAGACTTTGTATTAACTATTGGGCACTGAACAAGGTCACTGTCAAGAATAGGTACTTGATCCCACAGATTGATGACCTTCTGGACCAACTCAAAGGGAAAAAATATTTCAGCAATATCGAATTGAAGTCTAGGTATCACCAAGTACCAATCGAACCCTCTGATGTGTGGAAGACTGACTTCAAAGCCAAGGAGGGCCTTTTCGAATGGCTGGTCATGCCTTTTGGGTTGACGAATGCTCCCGAAACCTTCATGAAGTTGATGAAAAACATCCTGCGGCCATTCACCAACTCATTTGTAGAGGTGTACTTGGATGAGATTCTGATCTTCAGTCAGACTTGGGAAGAGCACCATCACCACATCCAACAAGTCCTCCAAACACTCCGGCAACAAAAAAATATGTTCCAATTTCGGTAAGTGCACTTTTGGCATGACCTAGGTTCAATATATAGGATACATTATTGATCAAAGGGGGGTGCATGTGGATCCAACCAAGATCCAAGTCATTCGGGATTGGCCAGCCCCAACCACTGTAACAGAGCTTTGCTTCTTTCTAGGTCTTGCTAATTTCTACCTCAGGTTCGTGTTGGGATTCTCTCATATCACTTGGCCCTTGAGTTAAGTCACTAGGGGAGGAGCGAATGAAAAATTATTTTTTTCGGAATCTCAACAAAATGCATTCATGGAATTGAAACATTGCCTCTGTTCTGCCCCAGTGCTCACAGTACCAAACTTGCAACAACCATTTGAGATTGAGATAGATACCTATGACTATGCTATTGGGAAAATTCTTACTCAACAGGGGCATCCAATGGCATATAAAAGTGAGACATTGTCTGACATAGTCCGCAAGTATCCCACTTATGAAAAAAAATGTATTCCATTGTGCAGGCTTGTCGATAATGGAAGCATTAAAATTTGGGGAAGAAAATAATAATCCACACAGACCACCAACCCCTTTAGGGCATACAGACAAAAGGGATCTTGCAGAATGATCGCCATCAGAAGCGGTCCACATATCTACAACACTTTCATTTGGACATCAAGTAAAGGAAGGGTAGCACCAATAATGTTTCAGACTGCCTCAGCCGACCACCGATCGTGGCGCTAACCACTGTTCTCAACTCTTGTGAGCACGCGACTTCTGATTGGTTGCTCCTCTATAAGACTGACCCAGAATTCGGCCACACATACAAGGCACTCTTGGGGGGTACGTAGGTTCCAAAATTTCACCTCCAAGATGCACTGTTATGTCACCTAAGACACCTTTGTGTTCCTTCAAGCGAGCATGCCAAGATGATATGGGAAGTACACTACATTCGATTCGCTGGGCATTTTGGGGTCGAGAAAACAGTGGCAGTACTACAGAAGTATTTCTATTGGCTGAACCTATTAGCCCCCTATGAATTTTTTGACAAGAAAATAGGGGGCTAAAATGTTCTTGAGCCCTCAAGGAATGCATCTCTTCCAAAAACACATCATCCTTGAAGCCTCCTGTGCCCTTGCCCTTTGATTAATCCTCACTATTGTTTCCGGTTTTGAAGCCCCTCTGTTGTAAATAAGATGCCCAAAGGCCTCCATTTTTCCTTTCATCTCAGCCCTATTAAACCTCTGTTTTCATCACCTTTCCCCCCTTCTAATTCCCCTTAAACCTTTCAAATATCCTTTTTTTGGTTTGATATCTCCTTATTCTATCTACCGATTCTCTCTTTAGCCTTAAATCCCCTTTTTCCAGCCAGAGACCCATATCTTTCCATATGATAGGCTTAGCCCCTTTCGGCTAGTCCCTTAACCACTTCCCCACCATAAGCCGAGGCGCTAAGACCAAGTGCTATTCCAAAGTGCCAATCGCATCGGAGAATCAGAGTGGGACATGCTTTCCATTATAAAGTTTGAAGTTCCGATGCGATGGTGTTTTATTCTGTTGGCTTTGAGTTGTTTTCCGCCGTCAATTGAAATAGATCCAACGGTCATGGAAAGTCCCATCACTCCCGCATCTCCCTTTCGTCATCCCTCCAATTGCACACCCACTGTTGATTCACCTTTAATCCAACGACCCTCGCACTGTCGCTGTGATCGTAATCGCAAGTCTTAAACTGTGCCATCCTCCATCCCTCCCGATTGTGATTCTCCAACGCAATCTTGGCCGTTGAATCCAAAAGAACCAACGGCCAGGATCCGCCCTCGTTCCACCATGTGTTCCCCGATTGGGCTCCTCCGATTCAATTGCAGCCATCGATCTCTCACAGATCTGACGGGCAAAAGCCAATCGCTCCATCGCCCATCAGATTTAGCCCCCCCCCCCCATCGCTACCCTCCTATTAGATCTCAACCTCACATCTCAGCCAGATCAACGATCCACCTGCTTTCTTCCGCCAAACCTCCATTTTACTGCATTTTCACCTATTTCCTCTATAGCCACTATCTCCACAGTTGCGCCACTATTCTTGCAGGCCTTCGCAGCATCTCTTTTGCCACCCTTGGATTTTATAATTGGTTTATTTTACTGTGTAGGGTGTGCAGAGTGGTGAATTCACTCTATTGCAGTCGCTGTGAATCAAAAACACAGAGAGGCCATTACATCAATGGCTCAGTGAAACAATAGAGACATATTAGGCAGATTAAAGCCAGTTAATTGAATATTCAACACCTAATCCTGAGATCAAGGAATTAAGGTGCAATCCAAAAATTTAAAGAGCACAAGAAATGAGCCATATCTGCTCTCAGCATCAGCAGGACATTTGCTCAGAATAGTACGCCCTCTGACAGAAGTCTCCATGCCTCCCCGAGCTCCCAAAGGCCATCTCACTGACAAAAAATTTCCAAAGTCTATCAGGGCAACAATAATAGAGGTATGGAAGCCCAGAAGACCTTCAGTCACCTTACTTGCTTCAGAAGAAAAAACAAAGAGCTTTACAACCAAAAGAGAACTTTAAAGAAACATCAGAGGCCAAATCCGACCTGACAAAGACTCCAGATCAGACCACCAAGTACAGCGCAGAGCTATTAAGCGGAGTGGTGTGAAATGCCTCCTCCACTCTGTCTTAATAAATTGATTTAATGTGTATCACCTACTCTTGCTATCTATTTTTCCTATAAAGAATCCTAGAGAACACATTGTAAAGGGTTGGATTGCGTTATCGCTGTTGTAGTTGTAGGGATTCATTTTTGACTGTTAGGAACAATTTTGGGAAAGGGTAGCAGAGTAGTCTGTAATGTAGTAGGCTGGGAGGAGAAAGTTGAGTCTGTAATAAGTTATTGAGCTCAGTGTATGTGACTAGTTTTGCATCAATTAATCAAACAAATTTCATAGGATCCTGGTCTATTACTACGGGTGATGTTTTCTCTTTACATTGTTTTATTACTTTTTTTCATATTGTTCATTTCTTCTGGTACACATCAGAAATATGGCATAGGATTTACCCTCGCATGTTACCTTATGTTTCTGCTCTCCCTACCTTTAATGTTTTCTGCTAATAGTGAAATCTGAGGGCAGAATCTCGTGGTTTAACTTGTGTAGCAGTCGTTATTCACTGCTAGCTGATGTGTGAACTCGAAGTTTGCTCCTTGGTTGTTCTTGTTTGGGTTCAAGATAGAGGATTTGGGATCGGGGATTTAGTGTAATCCTTGTCCACTGGGGTCCTTGTTCGACAGATTGACCTTTCCAAGATCCCGTGAGTCGGTGTCAAAGCATTGAAGGTTAAAAGCCTTTCTCTAATCTCAGGCCTGGTTCTATGTTTAAATCTTATTGTTTCTCCTTCGTGGGTATGCCAAAGAAGATCTGGAGTTAGATGACCTCTGGTCTGATCTCAGGCTATCCTTTGTGTTTTACCTTTCTCTCCTTATTGTTCCATTCCATCATCTATCTGAAAGATCCTTTAGTATAGATGACGTGCCCTATGAACGCCTCGGCTAGTTGTTTGCAAGTAATCTCCTTTCATGACTCCATAGCCCAATGGATGGCATAGCCTTGACCCATCCTCTTTTGCCGAAACATCCTACTGCTCTGCTCCTTCCTTCCCATTACCTTCTCGGTCTATGATCTTATGACCCAACCAATAACCGACCTAATCATTTTAAACCCCCCTTTGTGCTTCATACCTAGCCTAACATCTCGTTTTGAGCTTCAAAGATATATCATTCTTTGTCTTATTGGAGAGATCCCTCTCCGGGTTTAGGAGGGCTAGATCCTAGGGCCCCAAAGTGGTTCTGATGTTGTCTCATCTTTGGTCTTGCCAATCTGGCCAAACATGGGAGCTCCAACATAATGGCGACTCTGCTGGGGAAAAAATATGAGAGTCCTTAACCGCTAACATTAGTCTGCTCAGACCAATTCCTTTAGATTGGTTTCAATGCTGATGGTGGACAACAGTCTGTTTCTAATGTCCAAATTCATCCACCTAGCGACTCCACACCCTATAATCCAAAGAAGACCAAATGACTCAACTGGTGGAGAACTCTGAACTGGTTGAGAAGTTGCAGTGACCTTCTTTACAGGAAACATGGATCCAGACATGGACAGAGATGCAAAGCTTGATGCTTTGGCATATCAACTAAATGAAATAGTGATCATGTTTGGTAAAGTGATGGAAATTCATATGGCTAACCTGAATGCAAATAATTATTGTTCGGAGCAACCCATGCATTTTCCCGCGCAAGAGACAACTCCAGACCTAGACGATGAGAAATACATCTATGATGATCTTGGTCTAGAGTTTGCTCTTGCTCGGGAAAATTCTCAAGATGAGGCTCACGAGGATATCCCACCTCAGGATCAGTTCGTACGAGGAGCAGGGGACTTCGGCTCTTACTTTTGTGTTAAAAAGGAAATTTATATGTTGGCAGAAGAAGAGATGGGCCGAAAATCAAACACGCAGTCCACCTCTGCAGCCTTCTACAGAACTGATGCAGATCCAGAAAAATCCTCTTAGGATCAAGATGAAGAAAGACCTGCTGAGAATCCGACATGTTTTATTGGTGACATTGCTTATGATTATGACTTTCCTAGTTATGATGTATTTGATGATGATTGTTTCCAGAGAAAAGCTGAGTTTGTAGAATCATCATCGGTAGACCCATGGGAGGAAAGACGGGGCCAACAACTCCAGAGAAGCAATGAACCCAATCAGCCTATCTATGACACTGACGGTGAAAGTTACGAAAGCATCAGTGACGAGTGTCATGAGATCATAGGTCAGCAGTCTTTCCTTTCAAGAAATGAGGAGGAAAGCAAAGAAGAGATTCGTGAGCAGGATGAAAGTAAAGAGCCTTCCCTTGAAAAAGAGGAGGTAATGGAAAATATCCCTGCTCATGAATAAACAGATATTTTCACGGAACTAGGTCCAGCAGAACAGAACATATCAGAGCTCTAAGAGGACTCAGCAACCATGTACGATGAGTCCTCCAGTTCAGAAGATGAAGGAGACACTCTACTCCAAGAGAGTATTCTTCTCAATCTAGTGGAAGAAGAAGAAATCCTGGTTGAGGCTTGCTTGCCAGATACTCATAACCAGGTATTATTTCATGATCCTTATGTTCATTTCCTGAAAACATTTGAAGAAGGATCAAAGGTATTTTTGAGCAGCATGTTGCAAACAGAAAGAAGACTTTTTGAAGTTGCTGTTGAGGAATAGGAAGAGTGGGAGCAGCCCTGCCTATCCAGCTTGCTAAAGGAGCTGAGCAAAAAAGACCAGTCATTGGATCACTTGATGGACTGGTTGCATTGGAAGACAATGTTTGTAAGCTAGACTTGCAAATATTTCAGTTAGAGTAGGGTAGGTAGGAAAAATCTCAATAAAGCTCAGCCCATGAGCATTTAGTTTGTATTTTAATTTCTGCAAGGTGTACAGTCCATGAGAAGTTTTTTCTATCATGCCATGGTTCACAGCAAGTCAGACAGTCTAAACCTGGCTTGACTATTTTTCAATTTCCGTCTTAGAATGTAGAGAAGAAATCTGCTAGACAGTTTGATCCTAGCAGATATAATTTAGATAGAGAAAATATGAAACCAACAGTTTAATCTGGTCTCATGGAGTAATAAGGATAGAAGTAAAATAGGTTTATTTTTCCTATTTGTAAGAGATTGATGATGTAGAGGTCTGCAAGTCCAAATGCACCCAGAAGTAGGTAGCTTTTTGAGTAATGTTGCTGCTGATATGTGTCCCTATGGTTTGTGGAAGCTGAAATCAAAGAAAAAGGGTGGTTCAAGCGTCAGGCATCTGGCCTACACCAAAGATCATTCTCTGTATTCTTGACTCCTTCAAGAAGAAGCCATCCCCATGTGGAGCCACTGTTAGCCCCCTATGAATTTTTTGACAAGCAAACGAGGGGCTAAAATGTTCTTGAGCCCTCAAGGAATGCATCTCCTCCGAAAACACATCATCCTTGAAGCCTCCTGTGCCCTTGCCCTTTGATTAATCCTCACTACTGTTTTTGGTTTTGAAGCCCCTCTATTGTAAAGAATATGCCCAAAGGCCTCCATTTTTCCTTTCATCTCAGCCCTATTAAACCTATGTTTTCATCACCTTTCCGCCCTTCTAATTCCCCTTAAACCTTTCAAATATCATTTGTTTGGTTTGATATCGCTTTATTCTATCTACCAATTTCCTCTTTAGCCTTAAATCCCCTTTTTCCGGCTAGAGACCCATATCTTTCCATATGATAGGCTTAGCCCCTTCCGGCTAGTCCCTTAACCACTTCCCCACCATAAGCCTGGGCGCTAAGACCAAGTGCTATTCCAAAGCACCAATCGCATCGGAGAATCAGAGTGGGACATGCTTTCCATTATAAAGCATGAAGTTTCGATGCGATGGTGTTTTATTCTGTCGGCTTTAAGTTGTTTTCTACCGTCGATTGAAATAGATCCGACGATCGTCACAAGTCCCATCACTCCCACATCTCCCTTTCGTCATCCCTCCGATTGCATGCCCACCGTTGATTCACCTTTAATCTGACAGACCTCGCACCGTGGCTCTGATCGCAATCACAAGTCTTAAACTGTGCTATCCTCCATCCCTCCTGATTGCAATTCTCCGACACAATCCTGGCCATTGAATCCACAAGAACCAATGGCTAGGATCTGCCCTCGCTTTCCATGTGTTCCCTGATTGGGCTCCTCTGATTCAATCGCAGCCGTCGATCTCTCATAGATATGATGGTCCAAAGCCAATCACTCCATCGCCCATCAGATTTAGGTCCCCCCCCCCCCAATCTCTCCCCTCATATTAGATCTCAGCCTCCCATCTCAGCCAGATCAAAGGTCCACCTGCTTTCTTCTGCCAAACCTCCATTTTACTGCATTTTCACCTATTTCGTCTACAACCACTGTCTCCACAGTTGCGACACTGTTCTTCCAGGCCTACACAACATTTCTTCCACCACCCCTAGATTTTATAATTGGTTTATTTTACTATGCAGGGTATGCAGAGGGGTGAATTCACTCTATCGCAGACACTGTGAATCGGAAACAAAGAGAGGCCATTACAGCAATGGCTCAGTGAAATAGCAAAGACGGATTAGGCAGATTAAAGCTAGTTAATTGAATATTCAGCACCTAATCTCGAGATCAAAGGATTAAGGCACAATTCAAAAATTTAAAGAGCACAAGAAACGAGCCATATCTGCTCTCAGCATCAACAGGACATTTTCTCAGAATAGTATGCCCTTCGACAGAAGTCTCCATGCCTCCCCGAGCTCCCAAAGGCCATCTCACTGACAGAAAATTTCCAAATTCTGTCAGGGAAACAATAATGGAGGTATGGAAGCCCAAAAGACCTTCAATCACCTTACTTGCTTCATAAGACAAAACAGAGAGCTTTATAGCCAAAAGAAAACTTCAAAGAAACATCAGAGGCCAAATCCGACCTGACAAAGACTCCAGACCAGACCACCAAGTACAGCACAGAGCTATTAAGCGGAGTGGCGTGAAATGCCTCCTCCACTCTGTCTTACTAAATCGATTTAATGTGTATCACCTACTCTTGCTATCTATTTTTCCTATAAATAATCCCAGAGAACACATTGTAAAGGGCTGGATTGCGTTATCGTTGTTGTAGTTGTAGGGATTCATTTTTGACTGTTACGAACAGTTTTAGGAAAGAGTAGTAGAGTAGTCTGTAATGTAGTAGGCTGGGAGGAGAAAGTTGAGTATGTAATCAGTTATTGAGCTTAGTGTATGTGACTATTTTTGCATCAATTAATCAAGAAAATTTCATAGGATCCTGGTCTATTACTATGGGTGATGTTTTCTCTTTACATTGTTTTATTACATTTTTTCATGCTGTTCATTTCTTCTGGTATGCATAAGAAATATAGCATAGGATTTACCCTCGCATGGTACCCTATGTTTCTACTCTCCCTACCTTTAATTTTTTCTACTGATACTGAAATCTGAGGGCAGACTTTTGTGGTTTAACTAGTGTAGCAGTCGTTATTCACTGCTAGCTGATGTGTGAACTCGAAGTTTGCTGCTTGGTTGTTCTTGTTTGGGTTCAAGATAGAGGATTTGGGATACTGGGGATTTAGTGTAAGCCCTATCCACTGGGGTCCTTGTTCGACAGATTGACCTTTCCAAGATCCCATGAGCTAGTGTCGAAGCATTGAAGGTTAAAATCCCTTCTCTGATCTCAGGCCCGGTTCTGTGTTTAAATCTTATTGTTTCTCCTTCATGGGTACACCAAAGTAGATTTGGAGTTAGATGACCTCTGTTTTGATCTCAGGCTTTCCTTTGCGTTTCGCCTTTCTCTCCTTATTGTTCCATTCCATCATCTATCTCAAAGATCCTTTAGTATAGATGACGTGCCGTATGAAAGCCTCAGCTAGTTGTTTGCAAGTAATCTCCTTTCATGACTCCATAGCCAAATGGATGGCACAACCTTGACCCATCCTCTTTTGCTGAAACATCCTACTACTCTTCTCCTTCCTTCCCATTACCTTCTCAGTCTATGATCTTATGACCCAACCGATAACCGACCCAATCATTTTAAACCCCCCTTTGTGCTTTATACCTAGCCTAACATCTCGTTTTGAGCTTCAAAGATATATCATTCTTCGTATTATTGGAGAGATCCCTCTCTGGGTCTAGGAGGGCTAGATCCTAGGGCGCCAAAGTGGTTCTGATGTTGTCTCATCTTTGGTCTTGCCAATCTGGCCAAACATGGGAGGTCCAACAGAACCTTCGACAGGATGTAGGGAAGTACATTAGATCCTGCACTGCTTGTGCCATTTCCAAACCGACCATCGAGAAGAAAGGCCTCTATACTCTGCTACCTACCCCTAATCGACCTTGGGAATCCATATCCATGGATTACATGTCGGGCCTCCCTTCTAATAAGCATGGAAATTACTGTGTTTTCATGGTCGTCGACAGATTCTAGAAGATGGCCATTATGGTGACCCGCAAGAAGAATATCACAGTGGAAGCCACTGCTAAAATATTCTTTGAATGAGTGTGGGTGCACTTTGGGATCCCACAGTATATTATCTCAGATCAGGACAACAGGTTCCTCAACACATTTTGGTACAGCCTCTGCTCAATGCTAGACACCAAGCTCACAAAGTCCACAACTTTCCATCCCCAGAATGATGGCCAGATAGAGGTTATCAATAGGATGATTGTACACATTTTGCGCATGTACAATTCAAATAATCCATGCACATGGGATGAGATCCTCCCCTATGTACAAAAAATTTATAATCGTGCTCTACACAACTCAACCAGCCACAACCCCTTTCATGTGGGCTTGGGATTCTATCCACTATGTCCCATCGACGTAGCCATGCCATTTGTAGCTACTCAGGCTGATTCGGCTCATGTTTAGTTTGAAGCTGACAAATAAAATAGCTTCATCAAGCACATTCATCACATCCACTAACAAGTTCATGATATATTGGATAGAGCCAATGTTAAGTACAAGAAACGACATGATCAACATCGGGTGCCACACAACTTCGAGGTGGGCGACAAAGTGTGGCTATATTTGCTGAAGGAGCACCACACTGGACCCCACTGCAAGCTTCACCCACTCTGATATGGACCTTACACCATCACCAAGGCTATAGGGAAAAATGCCTTCGAGCTCAATATTCCACCATTCCTTGGTCTGCACCCAGTATTCAATGTGGACCGCCTTTGTCCTTACTTACCACCTCTACTGGACACCACTGACATTGCAAAACCACTCACAGAAACAAAGTTAAACCCAAATTGCATGGAAAAATCCACCATAGATTGTATCATGGACATGCAATTCAAGAACACTCGCCAACAGAAGATCCAACTGTATTGGGTTTTCAAAGCTAGCCAACTCCTACACCAAGGCAAGTGGTTCACCAGGGACCAAGTTTAGCAGAAGTTTCCTCATCTCATGGAGGAACTCAACAAAATGGGGACCATTGCTTCGTAAGTGGGGAGGAATGATCCAGGTGGATATTGGTGGCCACCTACCTATTCCACTCGGGGCCCCACCATTGTCTCTTTCATTTTTTCAGTTTTGGCACAACTCACTATTTTTAGGATTTTTTTGGGTCCTGAACTTCCGAAGCTGTTTTGAGACCCTAAACGACGTTTTTTTTAGGAAAATTGGGAGAAACATGTGTCCATGGACTAATATTACTCATAAAAAATGTTTTATTCCTCGGATGTATCTTTATAACGAGGTATGGGGCATGTCAAATGGAGATCGTATGCCAAAGTACCGTCCTCGAGAAGTTGAAACACCAATTTACCCAAACGGGGCCCATAGTTTTGGCGCTTCATCTCCTAGGGTTAGCGTTTTGGACGTTTATGGTTTTCCATTATTTCTAAATAATAAATATGCCCTTAAGTCTCATTGTAACATGGTTCAGAGGCCTGTAGCTACCACATCTCTTCTGAGAGAGAAGCTACCAGCGCCTTAGCTAGTTTATTTCCATTCTGTCTGTAAGAAAAATTCAGTTCTTTGATATTAATGAAATGAAGTATTATTTTCACTTCATCTTTGTATTTATTGTTATATGTGTATTATGTTGCGTTCCTGCATAAATCCGAATCAGGCCCATAGTTTACCCTTAAATCCATTTACGTCAAAATTGTACACTTTGACCCACCCCAAATCCCCTTGACTCTCTTTGCGCAACGCGCACATAAAAATTTATACAAAATTACTTCAGAAATTGTGCCTCAGGGGACCGCACTCCAACAGGCCCCCAAAAAAAACATTTGACTCGTCTCGAGTCACTGAGGCACTCGCTCCTTGATCTTGGCCTGAAGCACGCTGACATAAGTTTTGAGAGGGAACACTAGTTCGAAACTTTGCGTTGCAACAGGCTGCGCTTGCTCAACTAATTTTTCAGTGGTAGGCCCTTTATAAACCATCTCGATGCTGCGTTGAATCTGGTAAATGGTATTCAATGTGGTATCTAGCATCTGCGAAAGCTAAAGCACTTCTTTTGGCCATGGTTGCATGTGTTCCTTCAGTAGTTGGTCCTTTTGATGCAGATATGCAGTCTCAGTTTGAATTGTTTTGCACTCTTGTAGATGAGTGAGAAAAAATGTGGGTGCTGCTGTTCTAATTTCTTCAAACTGCTACTCTTTCTGGTGGAGTGCGCCATGCAAATACTACACTACTGGATCATTTTGGAAAGAAGTCCAAACACTCATAGCTTCGTGAAGAAAATTGTCATATTGGGTGACTGTAACAACAATATTATCTCGGGTCTGATTAAGTTCCGATGCTCTCTATGCGAAAACCTCTGATGCTGTATTTGGCTGCAACTTGGCCTGAAGGTCTAAAATCTATTGTTCGTACTCTGTTCTTACTATTTGCATCTCCACAAGTACTGCTTTCACCACAACAACCAATCCTTCTAGTTTCTTTGCAGATGCAGATATGGCTAGGACAACTGTAATATCTTTTCAAACTTGGTGTTTGGCCTCTAGCATAATGTGCTGGGATTTTTCTTCTTGACAAGCTACCTCTGCTTGATGCTCCTGCTGATGCACTTTCTCAGTATGTTGCTATGTGTCCCTTGTCTGTGTATGTGCAGTAACTTCTCTTTACTTGAGCTCGTCTGCAATCATTGAATGCATAACATGCAAATTAACTGTAGGTAATAGAGAAAGATTAATGTGAACATCACATGAACCTATAAATTTGAGATACCGATTGGCATCTGTCTGAATAGCTGGCAGGGGGCTGTGAACAAAGCATCCATCTCGAGAGGTTGGTAGAGCAACGTCTAGTGGTTGCGCGCTGGTTCGACTCGACTGAATGAAACTCTCTTGAATCTGGCTCGCCTGTATTTTTAGTTCTTGCAATCCCACTTGTACAAATTCTAGCTCAGAATTGTACTGAAACTCCATGTCTATCCAACGATCCTCAATCGCAGATGTGACAATGTTTGATATTTCATTTAGGTCATCCTCTATCAGCGTTAAGACCTCCTGCTTGAATGTTTTGGAACCTTTTTGTTTTTTCTGTGATCCTCTAGTGGCCTGAGAGCCACGATTGGTTCCTTTGGATGTTTCAGCTTTGCCTATCTCCTTTGGCACAAATCCATTTTTTAGGCACTGTGGTTGTTTCGACAGTCTTGCGAGTTGTTGTGGGGGTGGCTTTTTTTTTGTCACTTTCTCTGTGATCTTCTCTGTCACTGTCTCTGGAACTATATCTGTGGTTTTATTAGTTTCTTTCTCTATTGATTTTCTTATCAGAGTGTGCTGCATCATCGGGGTAGGTGGTGTCAACCAGGCCGACGACCATTCTGCTGTCACTCTCACTAAATCATCCTCTGTCACTAGATATGGTAGCTCATACCATACTCAAGCTCTATGAGACCCTTTGCGTGGATATGAATATTATGGAAGGTAGCGTTGAAATGTGCTAACATCTTGTACTGATCATGTAAGGTAGGTGACAGTCGCAGCTCTGACTACACAACTTGGTTCAAGGTGGCATCATACAAAACCCAAAAAATTTGTTCTCTTTGGCGCGCACGGGGTCTGAGGAGTTCCAAAAAGTAGCGTAGCATCCATATTTGCACATCTTAGGCTCAATGTATGCGAAATGTGTGTCTTTCGGGGTACTCTAGCTAATAATTAGCACAATCAATAAGAGGAACCAAGCATACTGGAAGGGTTTTCCTTCCTCCTGTGCCCCGCACACATTTTATAAGAGTTCCTTACACACGTAATTGCACCAATTGTAAAACACACTTTTTTCACAGTGTCCTACAAGCGCAATCACATGCGCATGCACTTCCTTGGGTTTTCACTTGCGCATCATCTTGCAGGCCAAGATGATTGTACCGAAGCGTACTACTAGCTCATTAATTTCATCCACAACGAATCCCTGAGCCTTTCTTGTGACATTATACTTCTTAATTTTTTCAGCAACTGCCTTCTCATGTGCTTTACCACCAAAGTCAGCTACAGGGTTGGCTCCCTTAGCAGGCAGACCCGTTATTATGTGAATTAATTCAATGTCAATAGGGATGCGCTCTCCCAACCAGAGCACTTCATCATGAACTAAGGCCAACAAATGTTTGACACAGATATCATTTATGGGGTTGTGCCCAAAATCAGGGATATGTAGCAAATTGAGGAGGCTTGCCTTGTGTAGACATAGCACCCTAATTTTTGGCTCGAGGTGTACAACACCTCCTTCACAAGTGACCCAATCCAAATTTAGCTCTAGCGCGAGCTTTGGGAACTTCTCGAAATTAGTGATGTCCCAATCATCAAATCTTAGCTGTGAGAATTTTGCGAACATGTCCCCTTCCATTGGGACATTATTAGGGATCAAAGGTATTTGGATACCCACACACACACCTTGTCCATATACTTAAGCACTTTTATAGATGGTTTGTGAGGTGAAATATAGCTTGGAAACCGCGAGAATTGGGATATATCCACTACCTCCTCTTCTTCTTCCTCAATGGTCTTTGGGACTTTTGCCATGGGTCTTTCCATTTTCTCTCTCACTAAAGGTCACGGTCTTGGGGTATTCTCTCGGGGAGATCTGCACGTTCCAGAGGACTACCCCTTCTTAGTCTTAGATGGCATGGGTGTTTCCATAATAGGTACTACAGGTGCAGCAGGGTCATCACCTAGTCTTGTGGCTGTCATATTTTCAGGAATTGCGTAACCTAACCCTGCTCAGCACAATGCATCCTCAAACCCTGGATCCAAACCAGACATAGACACAACAAATGCGATGGAAAACAAAGAGCTCAAAGCATAAAAATAACTCAAAAAGAAAAGGGAACTATTGCAACCCCATAGGTCATATTTATACATGTGGTGCATCTTCATCAACGGGTCCTTGTGCATTAACGAGGCTCCGTTACTGACAAAATGGTCCCAAATATGGACAAATACCTTCATTAATTGCAACCTAGATGCTCCAAAAAATGGTAATAAATCTATCTTATCTGGTTTTACCATTCCAACGGCTAATGTTTGACACCTCTATGCCCTAGTCAACCTCCTCGCGCAGATACCACGCGCGCACGTCACACCTTACTGTGCATTCCCCATCCCATCTGCGTAGGTCTGATACTCCAGCCATATAGTCATTTAGTCGGCATAGGGTCATCCCTATACGGCTTAGAATGACTTCCATTAACATACCCATGAAGGTATTCACCGCTAACTATGGCCAGGTGCACTGCTCCTCCATCAGTGAATTCCTTAACAACATAGGGCCCTAGCTAATGCATCTTCAATTTTCCTGGGTGGTTCACAAACTTGTTGTCATATAGTAAGAAAAAATCATTCTCCTTGAACACCTTTTACCTGATATGCTTATCATGCCAGTATTTTTGGTGTGCCTTTTGAACTTGGTGGTGATAACTTGTAATAAAATGATCTTCTTCCAAAGCAACCAACTGTGACAACTGGTCTTCCAGAGAATCTTCTTCAGCCATATTGGCAAATGCTGAAATGCACAGATTAGGAACAATGAGCTCCATGGGAAACACAACATCTTGCCCTTATACCATCCTGAAAGGTATCCTTCCAGTCAACTTCTTGCAAGTAGTCCTATATGCCTAGAGAACTGCAGGCACCTGCTCATCCCCAACATTTATGTTAGCATTGCATACCTTAGTGAGCGTGGTCTCCAAGATCTTATTGAAAGATTCAATTATGCCATTTGCCTAAGGATGATAGGAGAGATATTTTGATTACACATATTGAATTCTTCTGTCAATACTTCAATTGTTCCATTCAAAAAATGCGTACCCTGATCGCTTAGCAGAATCTTAGGACAACCAAACTGGGTCACAATATTCTCAAAAATAAACTGCGCAACTATATCAACAACACAATCCTTGATTGGTTTGGCTTTAGCCCATCGAGGTACATAATCTGTCGCGATTATGATGGAGCGCACACCACTATTCCTTCCTAGAGGACTAATAAGCCCCACAAAATCTATAGCCCATTTCTCAAAAGCTTGCAGTGCCATCTGTGGATTCAAAGGCATCTCGACTATGCACTATAGATTCCTGTCCTCTGATAGACATCACATGCGCGACAATGCGCATAGGCTTCATTGTGCAGCATGGGCCATCATAACACAACTCACAAGACCTTTTGCGTGGTGGCCTTAATTGCATAATGACCACCGAAAAATCCTTCATGAGCTTCATTCAGAATTTCATGCCTATCATATTCCAGGACATGCCTTTGTAGGACCTCATCTGCACCCAATTTGTACAACTTTCCAGTGATGATGGTGAATTCCGCTGCGCGTGCCACGAGTTCCTTCTTCTACTGAACTGTGTACTCCTCAGGCGTCCATCCAATAGGAAAAAAATGAATTATATTAGGGAAGTGCTCATCAACCACCTTTATCGCAAACAACTGTCTGTCGAGAAATCCATTGTTTATATTTGTATGCTCCTCGCCTGTTTCAATGCGCGACAGATGGTCTGACCCAACATTCAATCTTCCTCATTTCACCATAATTTCAAAATCATATTCCTGGAATAAAAACAAGCACCTGTAGATCTCCCCGCCACCCCCCCCCCCCCGCCCCCCAACACAAGCTTCTTGACTAGGTACTTCAAAGCAGAATGATCAATTAACATTTTAAAGTGACCTCCTAACAGATAGTGGCAGAATTTCTGCAATTGCTAGCCCTTCACTTTCCATGGTTGAGTAGTTCTTCTCTGCGCTTGACAAATTGCGGCTTGCATAAGCAATAGGATGATCAATTTCTCCTACTCCTGACTGTGCTAACACAAATCCGAGCACAATACAAGAGGCATACCTATATACATGAAATTCCTTGGACCAATCTCGGAAGACCAAGATGGGTGCAGTGACCATATTTTCCTTTAGGAGCTCAAAACACTTTTTACAGTCCTTGTGCCAACAGAACGTTGCATCCTTCTTGAGTAGATTTTCCATTGGCATAGTTATCAGCACATTTCCCTAAATAAAATTCCTATAATACCCAGTATTCCCCAATATTGAGCGCAATTTCTTAATATTCACTGATACTTCTAATTTGACTATGATTGTAATGTTAGCAGGATCCACCATCAATCCCTACTGACAGACAATGTGTCCCAATAGTATTCAAAATGGTACACAGAAAATACACTTTTCAAATTCAAGGAGATTTGATACTTCCTACATGTATCCATCATTAAGCACAGATTTTACACATGCTTCTTTAACAAGCCAAAGACAATCCAATAATCAAAATATACCTCCAAAAACTTGTGCATAAACTATTTGAAATAAAAAACTACCACGCGCGAGAAAATGGTAGGAGCATTCTTCAATCCAAAAGGCATAACTATATATTGGAAGGATCCCCATTCCATAGAAAAAGTGGTCTTACTCCTATCTACTGGCACAATCTAGATTTGATGATATCTTTAAAACCCATCTGTAAAAGAATATGCTTCTTGACCTCCAACATTATCGAAAATTTCATCAGAGAATGGATTTGGGAATGGATCATGCACACAAGCATCATTCAGTTTGCACAAGTCAACACAGATTCTGATTTCTCCCTCGATCTTCTTATCTTTCACAACCATTGGAATTACCCAGTCAGATTCTTCAACGGGTTCAATGATGCCTGCAATCACCATTTTTTCCAAATCTTCTTTCACCTTCTGCTTATATCTTGGGTTCAGCTTGTAGGGGTGTTGTTTTACTGAGCACACATCAAGCTTAAATGTGATTTTCATCACTCCAAGTTCCTCGATGATTCCTTTCAAACTTGAAAACTTTGTAGGGAACATATCTTGATATTTTGTTAACAACTCAACAACCTTTCCTACTGTATCATCAGCACAATAGTCTCCAAAATTTGTTAAGTTAGGTTGTTCCTCTGTCCCAATATTCACCTGTCTGAGATTTAAGAGCTTTTTCACATCCAGTGAAGTGATTAAGGGCTCAACCACTGCGTGCTGCCCCTTAGATTCAAGGAACATGGTATTCCTTGGATCCTCATCATTTTCTTCCACTTCTAGGTTTCTGCAATTCACAATGGATTTCATCTGTATGTCCCAAACTGGTGGAGCACACTCAATTACATGATTTGTTGTATTGAATATGAATTCTTAAATATTATTCAAGGCTTGACCAACTATATCAAATCCAATCTCAAAGCTAAATGTAAGAATAAATCTCTTTTTCATTGCAGACCATTCACCAGTGCCTCTATGTAGCTCTGTCTCCAAGTACCATTCAGTAGGCACCTTTCCCAACGTGTGAATAAACATTTGGACCCATTCAGGTCTTGGTTTTACACCCCATACCTGATTCCATTTGGCCAAATGTTGGTGCGTATACTCTTTTCCAGGGTATACATCTTCCATTTTAATAATTGGACATTCAAACTGCAACCTCATCATGTGCGCACATTCCTCCCAGTTACCCATATTCTCCTTATGAGGTTCCCATCATCTTTGTTGGGCCAGAATTGTGAATTACGAATAAATCACGCTTCCCTAGACAGGTGCTAGTCTAGAACAACGGGTGAAATACTATATGAATATTTCTCCTAACTCAGAATATATACACAGAGAGGATTGGAGGCTTACTTGTTCAGTCGCTTCAAAATGGCTCCTTCTATTGCTTCTGTTGCAGCTTCAAATTCAAGCAGTTTGTGAGCTGAATGCTTCCTAAAAGAAAGAAAACTGAAAAAGCAGAAGATGCAATAATATAGATATCTATTCAAGCTAGTTAGCTAAATCAGTAAAGCATGAACCATATAAATCAACTAAGATCTTGCAAAATGGAAAATCAAAGCCAATACAGATGCATATAGGGAAAAATAAGAAGTAATCTTTATTAATGATAGAAGGAGAGGTTACAGGCTAGTGACTGATTTGATGTGACCTTCTAGCAACGTTCCTGAGCCTAATCACAATATAAATCTCTCCAACAGTAGCTTCGCAAATCTAGCTCTCAATTGAAAATTCTCCAGCATTTCTCTACTCAAATTCTTCCTTCTCAAGCACTTAGATCTGTGCTCAATTTATAGATGAACAATAGGTTGTTTTGCAATTAATAACTTTCCAAAAAATAGGCAAGACATGTTTCCAGTCATGTAGATGTGAAATGGACACTTGGATCTGAAGCTTGACACGTGTGACCTCTTCTAGAAGGCACTGGCCAAGTGGAGACTCTGGAACAATGAGAATTTTTCTCCCAATGTGACCAACACACTTGTGAATGTAGGGAAGTGCTTTGCAGAGCAGCCTTGCATGGGGATACCTGCATATGAAACGCACTTAGGCCCCTTATATCCTGCGTTGGTGAGCTCTCATATGCCATATAATAAGCTTCAAACCATGGAAACCTTTGCTTGATGAAAGTATTGCTTGATTTGTCTTGTTTCTTGTCTTAGGGTATGTAGAAAACTAAATGATAGGGAATGAGAGACCCTTGATCATTGGTACTGGAGATGATGCCATGTTAACTAGGTCATTGGGAATGATGCCCAAATTGACCTATAACAATTGCCCCCTAAAGCATGAGATCCAAATAATAGGAACATTTGATTGAGATGATTTACAATGTGATGAGTCTGGAAACGAAGCGGAGTGGTCACCTGCATCAATCTTACAATACATTACATCATGATATATCCTCTTTTGATCATAATTTCTGAGGGTAGGCATTCCCATATTTAGCACATAAAACAATATAATAACATGTACATAATTCAAAAAGTCGTTTTCATTGGAATGTTTCCCAGATGCAGACATGCCTACAGATATAGGCCCATGTTTGGATGACAATCTGTATGTAAGGTCACCGTACAGATGATGTGTACAAAAATCCTAAAATCGCAACCCAAATGGCTGAAACTAGATCCGGGGTCTTCTTATCTCGTTCACTCAATCATTTGGGTACAAGCCTAGCCATGCGAATATATGATTTGTAGTCGAGCATGGAAAGACATCGTTTGATTACCAACCAATGATGTGAGTTGTTAACAAACACGAGAGAACCACCATTAATGTCAATGGTCCTCAAGGTCCTGTAGTACATTTCATAAGGCGTGAATAGATGATTTGATGTTGAACGCAAAAAAAAAAAATTCGGTCAAAGGTCTGAAAGCGAGGATCTTGTCGATTATGTAACAAGCCTCATGGTACTGGAATCTGATGTTTCTAAGTGAAATTCCTGGATATTGATTTGTTGTCGACAGGAAGTCACCTTATTGCAAAACAGGAGTTACTGATTTCGGAGACAAGGGTATGACTTGATATAGCAATTTTTAGGGATGACGGTCATGAAAATGAAGGTTTATGAGTATTGTAGAAGGATGAGATTTTAATCACTAGATGAATTCTCTTGAACATATCGACGACACTGTGATGAGTTGGCAGCATTGACCCAAAATCGAAGCGAAGGTATGATGAACCATAGGTGTGAATGAACCGTCAATATGATTACCCAACCCAAATAGTCACAGACATGGAGTGAAAGAAGTGTCATGTTCAAGAGCGACTTGCTACTAAAAAGAAACTTTGCTTACTTTTCCAAAATTTTCCCGGTCATTTGTCGACCAGTACCTCTTTATTTTTTAACAAGCTTGAGGAGGATAACATTTTCTTGATCTATAATTCAACCCTTCGGGCGAATAATGTATCGCTATTTAATAATTTAACGAGTCTAGTGATGAATGAAACTCAATTCTTGCCATGATCGACAAGCCCATCACTATTTTATATTTTAACGAGCTTAACGACAGTAATAGCCCGGTCCTTTTTCATAATTAGAGAGTATGAAAAAGAGGATGAAAGAGAACTCCATAAAGTACTTTTTCGTAAATTTGTTACTCAGATCCAAAAAAGTGTAAAATAATATCTGAGAGGACCTCTTTGGTCATGTTTAACCAAGGTATTCCTTTTTCGTAAATAATCCATCTCAGTTTAGAAAAGGGTTAAACTTATACTGAGTAGATATCAATTCATTTACTTTAACGAGCTCGAAAAGACAAGTGCTCAAAAATATTTTCACATTATCAGAGTCTGAAAAGAGCTGAAAGAATACTCCAGGGGTTCAATTTTCACTGTTAAAAGTGCGCTTAAAATCCTTTTTCATTGTTAACAAAGCTCAATAAATAAGGAGAAAAAGTATGCTTTGTGGTCAAGTCATTCTTTGTATAAATATGCACGACTAATCCATTCATCAGTTGTATTTCCTATTTAGAACAACATCAAATGGATTAAAAATACGTGTTTCATGATAAAAACCTAATAAAACTATAGTTATAGAAATAAATTTAACTTGCAAACAATTAAATGACTATAAAAAGTAGTTTCACTATTCATTTTTACAATTCCATAGTTACCATTTGCATTTGGAGCTCTGAACCTGATTCCCCCCTTGAACTTCAGTTGTTGATTGCATGCAATTGGTAAGAATGTTTTGAATGCCCCCTGAAAAATTACATGTCGAATGCCCCCTGCAAGAGAAGATGCCTCACAAGCTTCATTTCATTCATATAAGTAGATTACTGGTTACGAATAGTTGGATGGAATGAAGGTTCATTATAGGGGAGGATTTGTTTCATTTTTTAATCAGTTTGACACAGGAAAAGAACTATGCTCATGACCTGTTTCATTTTTTAACGAGGTTGACACATTAAAAGAAGTTTCCTCAAAGGTACTTGTTTCATTTTTTAAACGAGGTTGAAAAAAGAAAAAAGAACTGTCCTCATAACCTATTTCACTTTTTAACGAGGTTGACACAGTAAAATAACCATCCTCATTTCCTTTTTCATTTTTTAATGAGGTTGACACAGGAAAAAAGAACCTTCCTCATAACTCTGTTTCATTTTTTTAACGAGTTTGACACAGTAAAAGAACCATTCTCATTGTGGAGTTGGACTAGTGAGTGTGCTCTAGAAAAGATGTAGTCTAACAGAGTCATCATTTAAGGAGTTTGATGAGCACCATAAATGATAAGTTATAACATGCGTTGACGGGTCTTCTCCAAGGTTTTCATTGAATTTTTGAATTTCAGAGGGTAATTTCTGTGAAATTACTGGCCACCAAGGAGAATAAATGATGGGACCAGCTTGATATTGTACTAAATATGTGAATAAAGGATCAAGCTATTCAGTACTCATAAGGGAGGAACTAGATAAGATTCCAGCTGATGACATGGGTGAAGTCAATGGACAAAACATTGAAGATGAAGCAACAATAGATGTTGTTGCAGCTGAAATAGATGGTTTAGTATGAGATGTTATCTTAGCCATGGTCAAATGAACCAATGTATACCCTATAGAATCTGTTAGAGCCTAAATCCACCTCAGGCTGAAGGAAGGCAGAGTCTAGGGTAACATCAAACCACGTTCAGTCTGGTAGATAGCCCTACCATATTAGGAGAGGGCTCTCTCCGGGTCAATCTCAGCAAAGATAATCAATAAGGCTTGAGATAACTTAAGATAAAAGCTGATTTTAGGCTAGGTATATAATTAAAGGAGTTTGATTTTGATTATGGGGTTTTTTTTTGGAAACAAAGGGAAAGGCAGTTTTGGATCCGGGGATAAGGCCTAGTTTTTACAGAGTTCTAATTGGGGAAAGGAAGGCAATTGTTTTGATGCTTTATATTGAATGAATGGATGGTTCAGACCAGTGAGGAGCTGAAGAGGGAAATAGGCTTTCAAGAATCCTCTTCAAACAGATGAAAACATAGAAAATTAAACAAAACTGAAGGCAGAGCAAAGCAATCTAATGAATTCCACCTTTATCACTCATTAGTTTTATTTAAGAAGAAAGGAGAAGGAAAATGATACACATAAACATCAGTGAACTTAAAATTACATAGAGAAAAACACCATCAAAACATAGAGCCACATGGATCCCAAAGAGTGCTGCAAACCCTGGTCTATTCCTTTGCCAAAAGTGCAGAGATGAAATGTACAATGAAATGCCACGCAATCCCAAGTGTCCAACCCTGAAAATGACTGAAGAAATACATGATATAGACAAGCCTAACTCATTCCCATGCCTCTAGGGGTCAAGCTCACCATTCTAGGAGCTGTTTCAACCATAAATAAACTAGGAACTAGAAAATAGGCAATGAAACAACTTGCCTCTATATGATAGGAAGCTGATTCATTCACTTACATTTCACCTTTTGGTGAATGAATCTACTATGATGAGTAAAAATGTGCCAAAGTTACATCAAAGTCACGAAATTACATCAAGTTACATCAAGAGTTAGATGAAAAATTCAAACTAGCCACAAATAGGCGGAATTCTGAGCTGCTGAGTGAAAAATAGGCCAAATTTCCCTATGCGCCGCGCCTGAAATCTCTATGCGTAGCACAAGTTTGAGGCTGATTTTGAGAGCCTTCCCGAAGTCAAAATTGAGTGCAGGATAGCTCGTTGGAAATCTCTTCCTATATAATTTCCAACCCAAGTGGAATCTCTAGATTTGGTTTCCATTTTCCCCCCCAAAAATCAAATCTCCCAACACTACTTCCTGTGTGTGCAAAAAGTGGCAGAAAGGCCATTTTTAGGGTGTTTTTGACCCTTTAGGCAACCCAAAACTTGTCAAACTCCTTATTTAATCCATAGGCATGCATAAAGTTTGATGAAAAATCTAGAAATTCAAATTTTTCCTCCAGAAGAACTACCAATTATAAGCGCGCGCCAAGTGGCGCTACGCGTGGGGCAGGAAAATCTGTGTTTAGGCCCAAAAATTCAAAATTGACAAAATTTTTCCCAAATTTCTTGAAATTTGGGCTGAATGGCCACCATCAAGCACTATGTTGGGCCAAAGAAGCTTCGGCCAAAATTTGGAGTCTATCATGCCTTTTACGACATTTTAGTGCCCTCCTTAGCCTTGCCTTCAGGATTTTAATCCTCGCCTTGCAAACATGATTTCACGCCCAATAATGGTTCTTCATGTGTCTGAGCATGTTATTTTCCTTGCTTGCCTTCTCCAACAGATTCTCAAGATGAATTTTGACCCTCTCAAGCCAAGTCTCTCTATCAACCTCAATCTCTCGCTCAATGGGTGTCATCTCAGTTTGCCTTCTCCGGGCAGCTTGTCGGTTCTCACGGATGTTTTGCAACTCCATGATTGTTTGCTGATCCTCCAACTGTTTTTTCCGCTGCTCCAGATAGTTTATGATCCATTGAGCTCTTTTCAATTTTTCGGTCAATGTGTCTATCTCGGCCTTCTTCTCCTGAATGATCTCTCTCAACTTTGAGCTTGGAGGGCTCAAATCTTGATCAATCAATATTAAATCAGTATCTTGGCCTCCTGAAGGGCCCTCATCCTACATAGGCCTCTTACCTCTATCCTGTACCTGTACATGTTCTATTGATGACGGCAACGAGACCCCTTCCACCCCAGGTGGAGATAGTAGTCGTCAGGCTGCTGCAAACAATACTCTGGTGCCTCTCTGATAAGTAACAAACACTGGCACACTGATAAGCTTTGTCTCGGGACCTTCAGGCTGATGTGAAGGTTCACCTAGCTCATGAACAATCTCTGGAGGAGGCTGAGGGGCTATGAAGAAGTCATGGGAAATGAAATCCTCCCATGTAATACCTTGCAATCCAAGCTGATGTACAACAACAATATTGATGAGTGCATAGTGATAGATATTTTTGTACTACTTCTCAGGAGTTTTCTTCTGCACAAGAGTGGTCATTCTGTCGATGTTTCAGCACATGAAATAAGGTATTTTCATCAGCCTAACTCTTGTGAAATGCATCAATAACCTGATGTGGTAGGCATAGAGGTGTGAGAACCGGCCCTCACAACTAAAGTATCTGATAATGAGTCTCATCAAAGGTGCATAGGATTCCTTTAGGAACCGGAATGGGAATACCCTGCTGAGCTGTCTCACACAGCTAGGCCTGATGTATGGTTCATAGTGCACTCTTTCCACCTGCTGTCTTTTGTTGCACTATTCACCCACATTCGGTATTCTAGTTGCTTGAGAAATGGTTTCCGGTGTCAAGGTGAAATTTACACCAGCAAGAGTTACCTGACCATCATGCAAATGCAATACAAACAAACGAGCTAAATCCTGATGATGCTGAAACCTAGCAATCAACTCACAATACTGATAGCATGACTGCTCTCGAAAACATGCCATGGCAAATGGGTAGGCCTGCAATTGATTCAATGAGGTGGGCTCTTCTCTCACATGTTTGCCACCTTTACGAGGCCATCTTGGTGCATGTAGCTCAGTGGTAGAATCACTATCTCTGTCATATGATGTATCAGTTTCTGTCTCCATATTACTCAAGGTTAATGCAAGGTGTATGTTGGCTTGAATGAGATGAGGAATGAGAATTTGGGTGTTTTTTGTTTTAATGCCAAATATGTGTCAAAGGGAAGGGACTGTGGGAAAAATAGGACAGTGGGAACACTGAAGTCTTGTCAAGTGGTATTTTGTCTTTCGAAAGCTTTTTATTTTACAAACTTAGGGATAAGGGACAACCACTGAATTTTTGGGATTCTTGGGGTTTTGGGAATTTTTTACAAATGAAATGGGAAAGGGAAAAAAGATGGGAAAGGAAATGATTTAGGGATAGGAAAATTGGAATGATATGGTATGAGTGAGCTTTAGGGATGTAAGGGGATAGGGAATAGACTGTAATGATAGTATAACAGTGAGGGGAAAGGAACCACAGGTGGGGAATGGAGTTGGAGTACTTGGCACCAAAATCAAATTTTAAAACTTCAAATTCAAAACCCTTAGGATCAAATTTTAACAAGGTGATAGGGTTTGTAGTTTGGCATTCAAATTCTCAAAACCAATCTTTCAAACAACACCAAACACTGATTAATGGCAATTTCAAGATGATTTGAACTTACTTGGAGCAAATGGGACCGATTCGTTTTGAAATTTAAGAGAGATGGAAAGAAATTTTTTATTTCAGGCCAATGCACCACGCACACAACCCAGTGCGTCGCGCCTATTGTGTGTGCTGCACCAGTTCAAATTTGCATGGAGAAAAATATCCCTATGCACCGCGACCGTTATGTGTGCCTCGCAGGTTGCCTAGTGCGCCGCGACTGTGAACTTCAGCACAATTTCGGCCTTCCAAAGACTGTTTCGCTCCTCCACGGTTTGACTCGGCTCTTTGATGACTTTGTTTTCAAATGGATTGTTGAATGTGAAAATATCTTAGATACACAAAATTATTTTGATTTTTCATTTAGAAAAACCACTTTTGTAATGTTGCAGACTTTAGCACTTTCACATAAACTCTATTTTTGTTTCCTTTTTGATTTTTTAGCTGAATGATGAATCTCTTGTCTATTTTTTGCAGGGATAGAAGGCATGGGATTTGGAAAAGGTGACCAGGGCTATGCCTGAAGAAATTTACAACTAAAAAACTTTTGAAAATTACATTACATTTATTACAAAGGATGAAATTGACGATTTTTCTTGAAAACAGAGTTTTGAAGAAGAATAATTATCAAGCATTATGACGATGAAATTTTTGCAATGAAAACCTATTTCAAACCTCCCTCATGTGCTTGCTAACATTATTAGTCATTCTGAAGACTAAATTAACGAAACCCTAGACCTAATGAGACTAAAAACCCTAAAATGACTTTTGTCAAACAGGAGGCCAAACATGACTGTAAATGACTTTAAAATTGATTTTGATGAATAGACA